>JBBPNR010000140.1:0-44644 GCA_038091015.1 Boletus vermiculosoides
AGACGTGTGCTCTTCCATCTATAAAAATTCTGTACCAAGAGCCAAACTAGTGATTCCAGCCAAAGTTCAACTTTTGATGGCCAACATATGTCATCCAGCATGTCTCAGGCCTCAGGTCCCTGTGAGGACCAATCCCTAGGCAATTTATCCTAGACAAGGAAAGGAATACTTTATCTTTGTTATTTGATTCTGAGGAGCAAATTACCTGCTTCTAGATTGCCTTTCCACAGTGACTACCAGCAGATTGTGGAAGAGGATCACCCTCACCATACACAGTCAAGAAGTGCAGGAGCAAAAGATTACAAAGTCAATGACTTTTACCACTGTCCCCTTATCTCAATCATTAGGAAAAAGATCACAAATCCAGTTCATGTATCACTCTTCCTTTTTGAACCATATAAACTATTCACAACAAGATGTCCCTCTGTGTCTGGCTCAGACATGAGCATTTCATCTCATCATGCATGTTTATGAGTACACCACATCTCTCCCATGACCTGCTGATTTTGTCACCCATTTGCTTGTATATTTCATCCTCTGCTGCCTTTCTGTTTGATAGTTCCAGCATGTTGTTGCATTGCTCCCAACCCTGACTTCCTCCACTCATCTGTTGGTCTCAGTGTTGCTGCATGGGTATTGTTGAGGACATGGTGGGCAGAGTCTTCTCACAATCAACTATAGTGACATGCTAGGATGGTTGGACAAAGATGATGGATGGAAACACTTTTTTACAGTCTATTTAACTGTACAGTTCAAAGTTTGTGACTGACTCATACTTTTGTAGACACAAACAATTGCATTATGGTAGTCTTAAGCCACTCATTGGTCATTGGGATCTTTGTGGATCAAAACCCATCCCTCAAAACCTGCACATTTACCAAGTGGAACTGCTCCAGCAACATCAGCCTGCACAATTACATCAATCATCTTTCATGCAATCTTTTATAATGCTGTGATGGTTGGGTAGCTTCATTCTTTTTTGTTGCTCACCATTCTGTAGGATAACAGCAATCTTGCAATACTAGACTGTGAATGTAGTCTCCTTCATCTGACCCAGCTGTCAAAATACCTGATCAGTCAGCCTGCATCGATGGGAACAAGCAGAAGTCAAAACTTTGGATGGTGTGTCTGTGTGGCATTTGGAGGGGTCACCATTGATGTTATCTCAGTCATTGTCCCATGACCTTATCCCATGATACAAATATCTGAGGTGATGCCCTTCAGGTCATGTTTTATTAATCAACAAGGTATTTCAGGGTGTCTCAAGAAAGTTGAGCCTTGGCTCCATCCTTTCTCTTGAAAGCTTCAGCTTGCTCTTCCTCATCCTCTATGTCTAATTCAATCAATACTTCAGTTACTGCTTCCTCCAACTCATCAGCTACAGGACAGAAGAGGCCACAATCAAATGCTCTGCAGACAGGCCCTAGGAAATGACCATACATCTCACACACTATGAGTGAGATATTTGTTACTAATTCCAAATCAAAAGTGTTCAAAACCCTCTGGTATACCACAGATGACACTTCAGATGCATAATTTATGCCTTTTCCAGTGTCCAGATATTACTCACTAATGGCCTTGTTATGATGGGTGAACTAGCTAATAGAGACATGGAGATGTTTTCCAAGAAGTGAGTGCCTGCTTCAGATGCAGTTGAGCCCACCTGTAAAGATTCTTTACAGTGAAAGGAAGGAGTTTGCTGTGTTTCTCAAGTTGCTCAAATTGGTTCCATTGCTTGAAGGTTGTATCTTGTCATCCAACAAGGAAGAAGTGGTTGCCATAGCTGCTGGTGAGAAGAATTCACTGTGAGCCAATGCACTAGCTGAGCTGATTGTTCTTGTAGATCCAGAAAGGGGCAAATAGTACTAGAGCTGATGACACAAAGGAAATGAAATGTGCAATCATTGAGGACTGGATCATCAAACACTCAACCCACATATTCCCCATAATGTGAAATCTGGTCACTTTGTCCAATTGGATATGATTGGTCTAATACCAAGAACAGACATCATCATTCAACTAAACTACCATTCTCACATGACATACCACAGAATCAAGAAGAAGTTGTGCAATGGGCAGCTCCACATCATGGGAGATTAATGGCCTATTCTTTTGTATGCAAACTATATATACATATGATGCAGAAAATCCATGGCATGGTTTGTTGCATAGTAGGATCCTGGTGTCAGTAAGTCTTTTTTTAATGCTCAATTATGCTGTAAGGAACTGATATGTATTCCCTACAGCAACATTACCCCTATCCAACTGAATCCACTCATCATCCCCACACACTTCCTATTTGGATCACTTTAGCATTAGTAATTAGTAGTCTGACTTTTATTTTATAGCTTAATTAACTATTCAGATTTGAAGCTAGACTACTCTGACTCTCTCACATGTTTTACTTCCTTATTTACAAGTCTAAGATATTCCCTAGACTATAAAAACCTGTCTATTTCAACTTGGAAGGCAGTTTTCCACCCCCATGTGTTCTTTCACTTCTATCTTGTGCAATTTCCCATTTAGGCAATATTTGTCAGCAATGTGCTGTGGTGAGTCCAACAATTCCCTTCATTCTGACAACCTAGGAATACAAACCCCTTGGAACAACCCATCCCCTTGCACCTTACACACATTTCCTGTATTTTACAACTGAAGCCCACTGTGAGGGGGTTTTTCCAGGGTTGTCTTGAAGAATGTGCTGACTTATACCACAGCAATGAACACCCTGTTGACTTCCACATTTACCACACCCTTTTTAGCACCCCTGTTTTTCAAAAAATTCTTTCAACCTTTCCATTCCTTCACCCCTAATGACTTCCTAATCCTGATCTGCATCCCTGTGCCACTCTGAATTGGCAATCCTCACCCTCCATTCTCTCAGCAAAATCACCACCTGATTTGAGGGGCCTGCACTTACCAATCAGCACTCATCAGTGTCAGGAACATCTGATCTGATTGATCTGATTGCCCACCATATCAGCAAGAATAGAAAGTTATGCAGTCTCACTGTCATTGCCATTGAAGCTTGGATGTGAATGTTGATGCATGTGTACATCCTCCCATCTAAGTTGTGAGGCCTTGTGATCCCCAGCTCATACTCACTACCCCCTGTCTTTATCCAGTGCCATTGCCATTGCCAGCATTTCCATTACCAGTAGCCATCATTCCCCCTTCCATTCCCTTTGCCCTTGCTTAATGCCAGGTTTCCTCTTTAATCATCCCCATCATTGCTCATAGCCCAGATGGAACCTCCTCCTTTGTTGTTATTGCCAGTGCTCACAATTGAAATGTTGATGTAACCACTACCTTCATTCTCATCGATCCCACTCATAGCCCAATGCTCCCACCCTCATTATCATCAAGCCCATTACCATTACCATTGCCATTGCCACCATCCTTGCCTGTTATCTTTTCCTTTTTTTTAGCTAGCTTTAATCCCCTTTGATCATGCAATTGTCACATATACTCTAGACAAACCCCTTCCTTTTGCTGTTGTTGTCATTCTTATCATCACACATCATCTCTTGCAATCCCCTCATGCATCTCATTGCCTCATCCAGGAATTCCCTCTCAATCATTACTGTTGTCATTCACACACCTACACTTCAGTTGCCATCATCAAGATTTGTGGTCATTCTAATCACCACCATCATCCCTCATGGTCCAGCTGGGCACCATTGAACTTGCTTCAATGATTGTCATGCAGATCATTCCACCTGCATTGACTCCATTCACACCTCATGGTTGTCTTAAGACCCTTGTTATCACTGCACCATTACCATTACCCACTTGTACCATCTTCCTTCCATTCACTTGGTTTCCATTCACCTTCACTCTTTGTCAGGTTTCCTTTCAACTGTTGCCATTGTTGCTTGTAGCCCATGGGACCCCTTTTCTTCCATCATTGCCATCAATGCTCACAGTTCTGATGCTCATGCATATGCCATCATTTTTGCTGTCATCATCAAACTGTTTCCCCCACTAATAGCCCTGCACCTCCTACATGCTTGATGACCTTCACCACCCTTTCTCTTGTGATTGTCACATGTCACCATCTTCATCACAACTGTCCCTGTCATTATCCATGCCATTTCCAGGCTATCTCTTTCAGCTGCATTGTCAAGGTACCATGGACACATCTATATTCAATGGGAACATATTGACACAGTTACCTTTCTTTCTAGAGCACATGGACCTTCTAGCCACAAACATTAGACTTTCAGACACAGACAAGATCAAGGTAGCTATATGGTATGCAACACTGACTCAGGCTGGATAAAGCTGAACTCTGGGAAATATTGCAACAAGTCTCCACACAGACACTGGGTTGGCCAGTGTTCTTCACTGATGTCCAGGACTGATATCCAGGATGTGATACTAACCACCAACTCTATGTTCTGAAACCATTACCACCACTTCCTGTCTATCCGATGCCACCTCCTGACATTCATCTTGAACTTGTCATCACTGACCCAATTCCTTTCCCATCTACCACCACATATCCTCTAGTGCACCCTGAAACACAGAACACCTCACCTGGTAATGTTCCATTTGAAGTTGCTGAAGCTAACCTTCTGTCCTCTTTTGCATTAGTAGAATCCAACACATCCTGTTTTGCATGGCAGGTATCCAATCAGATGGATGATACAGATGGCCCAGATGCTTTCATATCAAATTTGATCCCTTTGCCAGCATTCAGTACCACTCCCTTCAACACTGTCTGTACTGACCCTACAACCCCTTTTACACCAAGAGAATCCACCATGTTGCATTTGAAATGGAACAAGTCAAAGTGAGTTGGCAATTCAAACCACCCTGACCCACCCAAGTTGACCATTATTCCCCCTTTGTGATATCTGTGCTGACCTTTTGTCTCACACAGATGCCAAGCCTGCCATGCCATGAGTCCCCCAGGACTATCCATTCCATCACTCACCTTATTGCCCCCACCATTTGTTACGACCTGTAACAATGGTACATGTTCGTGTAGCGTCGACTTGGCCTCTCCCAGAAGGAGTTAAGTCGAGACCTCGTTCCTACACTTGGACACCTCCGTATAGGAGTTAAGTGTGAACGGCCTAGCAGTTGCTAGCAGTACCTGGACTGGCCAGGAGTTGGAAGAGTAGAGGATGAGGCAGAGGTGAGGCGAGGCATGAGGGAGGGGATCTCGAGGAACAGAAGTCCACACAAAATAGTGTAGATTAAGGTTAAGAAGAAAGAGGCATACAGGCGGCGCCCTAATATATATAGTGAGGACTATAGGGCAGGTGTCGGAGTCTGAAATATATATATAGTAAAAGACACGTCACGTCGCGAGGCACGTGAGATAAACGATTGGGATATAAGGGGAAACGTACAGCCATAAAGAGAGGCTGTAGGGGAGACAGTGTCTGGACAAGTCATAACGAATAAGTATGAGTCAAAGAAGACTGTCGAAGGCAGTGAAAAGGAATCAAAGGGGAATAGCCGAAGGTGGTGGAAAAGGAAGTAAAGGAGACTGCCGAAGGCAGTGAGGAAGGGGTGTATCCGGAAGTGTCCATCCGAAGGTCAAGCCTTGAAGAGAGATTCGTCCAATAGGTCTGCCCACGTGGAGGTAGGGATGTTGTAGTCCCTTAGGTCGGAGAAGAGGGAGGCGAATAGAGAGGCCCCGGGGTGATCAAGATGAGAAGATGGGGTGACTGACGAAGGAATTGGAGTCAGTGGACGAGGAGGAGGAGACATAGAAGGAAATTGGTTAGGGGTCTCCTCCATAACTGTAACACCATTTCCCTCTTCCACATCACTGCATGTGTTTACCATTTATCTGCTGCCACTCTCTGCTGTCTCCAACAAATTCCCCTCAAATGAGCAATAATCTGCCTTCTCACCACCTGTTTCAGGTCCCTTGTTGATGCAATCATCTCAACCACATTCACTATTACATATGTACACTGCCACCATTTTCTCCACTGTATTTACTGTTATCGCATTGCCACCATTGTTTGTTTTTGACCCATCATTATCCATTGCCCTATCCAATGTGTCCTTCCCAAATGCATCACCCTCTTTATGCACCTCATCCCAGTCCACCTTCCTTTGTCTTTTGACCTCTCAATTCCATATTTGCTCTACCTATTCAAGGGTGTTTCCCCTTTAATCTGGGGATTTGTATATGCTAACTATCATTTCACTATCCATAGGACACTGTCTCCATCTCCACACCATCATTAGATGACCAGGAGGCCATTGCAAAGTCCTCCTTGGGGGAGAGAGGTCCTAAATGGCATTATCTGTTTGTACAATTTTTACATCAAACTTTGTATTTTCATTTCAATTTTTATTTGTGAAATTATCTTTCATTGACATTCCAACCCCAGTTTTTGTCACCTGAGCATTTAGATGCTACTCTTAGCTTACTTATTTCACCCTATCTGAACATCACCACAATACAGATCTGTCTCATCCCAGTTTTTGTTTTTGTCTGGCATCTTTGTTCCATCCTGGGTTTAGTCTGGCATTTGTTGTTATCCATCAAAAAAGAACACAAAAAGAACACAAAAGAAAACAAGCATCATACCTCATATAATCATTTTATTCCTTCATTCATATCTCTCATCCACCACTCCTTTTCCTTGTTATCACCAGTTCATGTGTCCTCAAAACATCTATGTACTATTCTGCTCTTCAAACGTGAATAAGAACACAGTGCACATTATTCAATTCACCATTTTGTTGACTTGATACACCTAGTAACCCCTCTCATTTCAATCCAATGCAGAAATAGATACAAAAGACACATGAAGAAGACAAGTTAAGTAGGACACTTGCAACATGATTTCTTTTATTTGATCACACCATTTCTCACTTACATATTTCATTTTTACTATACTTCCATTTCATGTTTAGGTTTGCACTGCAGATATGAGCAGTGGACATTGAGCAGTTGGACTGCATTGGATTAGATCTGACTGCATTGGACATGTGCAGACACCATAGGTTTTACACAGGACCATCAACACATCCCACAGATGCAGCAGTACATGATGAAAGTGCAGCTCTATCCATCCACTTACCATCATTATTACTTGTCATTTATCCCAGATATTATCTGAGCACCTTTTTGTTGTGACTGCTCTAGGAACAACCACTAGCTGGACTTGACACAGCTACTGCTTTGCTGGCAAAGGGACAAGATGGAAAAAGAATAGTCTTAGTCCTTAATCAAGGTTCAAGCCTGAACTGTAGATGTCAGATAGACACAATGACAAGTGGATTAGACTGAGGTACTACAATACATGGAACCAGTATATATATGTGTAACAAGTGTACATGGACCAAGTGCTGTAATAGGTAATTACTAAAGATGGTGAAATGAAAGTACATGGGTGTGAGAAAGAGAAGATAATAATGGGAAAAGAAGTATGATAGTGTGAAAGAAGAGTAGAACTTAATAGCACATGTCATGACGTCATTGTGATCAGGTGACCTTTCCCATGGTCACATGTAATGTGTTGAATAATATGAAGTGAAATGAATGGAAATATCTAAGTCCAAAAAGTTTGAAAATATTACATATCATAACACTTTTGGGCACCTGGTTACTTGTACCAGACATTGGACACTACCATTCCAGACTCAAATTATTATCATAATCATCATGATCATCATTGTCATCATCCTTGTCAACACTCCATCCCTTTTGTTCATTGTTGTTATTACCAGCATTCCACCTCCACTTTCATCTGCATCCAAGCCATCTGAGCCATCATTCAACCTGTTATCATGATCCCTGTTTCATGATCATCACCTACTATTATTGCTGCTCTGTTCCTTACTGTTGTCAGACTGACTGGGGACAGTCAGTTCCTAAAGTCTCCCTCAGATGTAAGGAACTGATATTCCCTACAGTGACATTACTCCTATCTGACCCAATCTGCTCATCATTTGCATACACTTTCTAATTGGATCACTCCAGCATTAGTAATTAGTAGTCTGACTTTTATTTTATAGCTTAATTAATTGTTCAGGTTTGAAGCTAGACTATTCCAATCCTCTCACATGTTTTACTTCCTTATTTACAAGTCTAGGGTGTTCCCTGGACTATAAAAACCTGTCTATTTTGACTTGAAAGGCAGTTTTCTGCCCCCATGCTGTTCTCTCACTTCTGTCTCACACAATTTCCCATTTAGGCAATATTTATCAGCGATGTGCTGTGGTGAGTCCAACAATTCCCTTCATTCTGACAATCTAGGAATACAAACCCCTTGGAACAACCAATTCCCTTGCACATCACACACACATTTCCTATGTTTTACAATGCACTTAGAGATCATATCAAATAGGCCTACAAGCATGTATTCACCTCTTTGAGTTCTTTTGGAGTCAAAGAGCCAAAGGCCACACATTCTTGCAACACTTGCATCCATGGGATGCATACCGTAATGAAACTGTCAATTGCTTATATTGCAATGCAGGTATGTTCTTTGGTTTGATCATGTCTGTTTAATGATTCACTTTTGGATAGGCTCATTTTGCCTTGATGTCTGCCCAAGTCTTTTCACACACAGACCTTTTGACAGACTTAGAATATTTTTACAACAGCATACTTAAACTCCTTGATGATCTGGAAGAGAAAGAGGAAGTTGAACTGCTCCTGCAGTGGTGGAATAGGCAAGTTCTTGTTGTATTCAGGATGCTTGTGCTAATGTTGTCATAGCCAGATTTTCTTGACCAATGCTAAAAGCTCTGACTTGCCTTTCAAGAACAGTGCTCTGGCAACAATTCATTACAGGTGGGTGGTGCTCAAAGTGCAGCCAATGCCCCTAGGCTGAGTGTTACAGTTTTGGTGCACTCCTGGTCTTTTTTTTCCTTCATGACCCTGTGTCCATCATATGACCACTCCTGTCACTGGACCACCTGACTCCAGCACATTCTAGCACTTATTTACGATTGATGTAATACATCCTATACAGCCTGGACACCACTCCATGCACTGCCCCTCCTACAGTGCCTCTATGCACAGCTGCCCTCCTGTGCTCCAATCCTGGATCTTCTCTGGATCCTCCCTGGAATTCCCCTTGTCTTTCCTCTGTACTGCCCTTTTTCAGGGCCTCTTCACACAGCCACCCTCCTGTGCTCCAATCCTGGATCTTCCCCAGATCCTCCCTGGAATTCCCCTTGATCTTTTCTCTGCACTGCCCTTTTTCAGTGCCTCTTTGCACAACGTCCCCCTGTGCTTCCTTGGCAACTTCCCATCTCAGATGAGACCACATCTCACTCTGACTTGCCACCCACCTTGTATCACACCCCAACCTCAGCTCACCCATGTGATCACTCACATGCCATTACTATGTGTTGCGCCATAATAATTTCCATGACATGTCCTTATGCTTGTACCTTCCCACGGTAGTACCCACCTGCCATTCCTGTCTTTATCCTCACTACACAGACACCAGGTTTCCTTTTATGAATATGGACTCTTACTATATTAAGGTTAGACTGTACATGGACCACCTTACCAGATTGGAATATACCTGCCCTAAAGTCCTTACGGCTGGAGTATATAAGTTAGAGCTCCACTCTAACATCTCTCTCTCTCTAACCTTGATCTGACACCCAAAGTGTACTATCTTACAGTATACTCTTGTGGTATTCATCATCTGTTCCCTGCAATCCCCTCTTGCTTGATCTCTACCTTGCCCTCACCTCCTCCTCCTCCTTTGTTGAAGGACTCTTGCCACCATCCTCAAGAACCCTCTGAACCACATTCTCGTGGTTCATCTAGGTCACCTTCATTGGCACCACTGAACCCCATCCTCAAGGTTCATCTAGGTCACCTTCATCGACATCCTTGTTCAGGAAGACCTCCTTTCTGTCCTCACTTCCCAATGTCTCATTGACGTTGGCTAGTCTCTAGGTTCTCTACCCCAGTACAGAGAACTAGACCTCTTTGCCCTTGACCTTGTTCATCTTTGGGTCTATGTTGTCATAGTCCTAGGGATCCTCTCCCTAGTTGCTGTCATCATCACCAGGCTATGATAAGCCTGAAGGGATCCCACAAGTTAGGACCTACTAGAGTTATCCAGGGTGGACTACACTTCATGTCCACTTGTATGATTACCCCCAGTTGTAATCATAATACTGAGCACATGCACTGCAAGCTTCATATCTGCTGTCCAAGATGCTGCCACCTGAGGTTGATATGTCCAGTATTTGTAGCCTTCTGAAGTTGCTAGTCTTTGAGTTGTCCTTCTCTTTATGGCCTGCCAGGACTCTCACTTTAGACTATTGTGTTCATGGTATCATGTCATAGAGTGAATGCAATAGATAATGTCCTGTTTACTTTCTTCCTATGTGATTGCTGGTGTTCATTGATGTCAATCATTGATGGAATAGCAAATAGGCTGGTCAGATCTGGCCTCAAGACAAATTAGCTCATAAAAACCAGCACTAACACAACTGGTCAGATCTGTCACAGAGACAAATCAGCTCATATGTCCAGCACTGATATAACTGGTCAGATCTGTCACAGAGGTAAATCAGCTCATATATTCATTATGGATATTAATGGTAAGATTAGGAGTGCTGATATCAATGATGATATGTGGAAGTGAGATGATTTTGATCTATGCTGTCAATGCTTCCAAAGAATATATAGCATGATCAATGTGTGTATCGTTATGATATAACTTATATTGTTTTGCAGTGTAGATAAAGCTATCTACATATGACATTATCATTTTATTAAAATTTTCCTGATGGAGGCAGAGATTTGGGAAACATTACCAGAGTCTACTGCAGCTCCTGCAGATTGGAACATGTTTGCTTCTGCAGTCAAGGCATTCTACCCTGGATACAAAGATAACAAATGTTACTGTCACATTGATATCCAATATCTTGTGCAGCCAGGATGACCTTGGAGAATACCAGTGTAAGTTCACCAAAGTTGCTGCTCTCCTTATATCCACCAGAAAATTGTCCAAGACCAAATAGGATGTCTCTTCCTGAGTAGATTCCCTCAGGAGATTGAAGATTGCATCTGACACCACTTGTCTATTGTCAAGCCTGACCTACATATATTCAGATGACCCCTATTTGATCATGGATGTCATCAGCACTGCTCAGTTTTTATTGACAGAATCTACACTCTGTGCCATCCTCCCTATCTTATCCCCACCAGCACCAGCACCTGTACTAGCACCACTTTGCCAAATTGCACCTCACCAACCCATGGTTGCAGTAATACCCATCAAGTCTGAGTTCTCTGTTAGCACTCAATAGCCTGTCCAATGGAACTATAACTGTGCATTCTGTGGACTTCCAGGACACTACATAGAAGGATGCAGCCATGTCAAAATCTACCTCCAAGTTGGCAAGATTGCTTTTGATATGGATGGACAATTGTATATGTCTGATGGTACTCACATCCCACACATCCCAGGATTGACATATATCAAGGACTGTGTCAATCAAATCATTGCTAAGCATTCAAGTGTCACATCCATCTTGTCTGGTATTACACACAATCCCCCTCCTCATCTCACTGGTGGCATCCTGTCTCTCACCTATCCTGCTATGGATGCAGTAATGGAGATCAAGTCATCTGCCTTTTGCTTGACTGTTAACACACTAAAAACTTACCAACCCCCTAACATTACTGACCCCAACTTCCAAGAGGATATTTCCAATGCATGGGTGAGCTTCAGTCCCAGAAGGTATCTAAAGATACACCACATAGCAAGTGAGTTTGCTTTGACAGAGTTGAGCTCCCTGCTCAGAGGCAAGCATATCCTGACCCATGTACAGCCTCCATATCTGAAGAGATATGTAATCTCTCCTGAGCTGCAACAGGCATCCCAACCATCCTCTACAGCCTCCTCAAGGCCTTCTATGCCACCACCAGCTCATCAGAACTCTGGACTACCAGATCCCTCAAAGGTGCCTATGTCTCCAACACCACTCTGACCCTCAATACCTCCTTTGACAACCTGTGCAACTGTGCCAAATACTTGTCCCACAAACTTCACTCACAAGAGGAACCTGCTTCATTCTTCCAATCCTCCTCCTGCATGCACTACTAACAATCCTCCTTCACTGAACCAGTTTAGATACTCCTTTGCTCTCAAGGATGATACTGCCTCTAAGCATGTCCTTGAACAAGTCCTTGAGACAAGCATTCCAGTCCCCATATAGGACCTGTTCACTGTTGCTCCTGAGTTCCAGAAGCAATTCCATGACCTCACCACTACAAAGCACATCACCAGAACTAATGTTGTACAGGCCAATGAGTTAGCAGGCTGCAACCCAGATATGTATAATAGAGTGCAAATACAGAGACCACATCCTCTGTAATGAGAATAGGCTTATTATTGCCCATCATAACTTACCATTGTGATGTTTAAAAGCCAAGATACCTGAAAGCAACTGGACAATCACCTGTGTCCTTGACTCTGGATCCAAGATTGTTGCTATGCCCAAGTGGGTATGGAATCAACTTGGACTTCTGATCAGGTCAGACCACCTGATGACCATGTCCTCTGCCAACACAAACACCAACTCCACCCTCAGAGTCCTCAAAAACCTAAAGTTGAACTTTGAACAAGGAGAAGTTTGTCTTCAAGTCCAGGTTTTCACTGCACAAACTTCAATCTCCTTCTAGGGAGACCATTCCATTGTATGATGAGTGCAACCACTAAAAATTTCCCAGACAGAGGGCAGACCATTACCCTCTGTAATCTGAACAGCAGAAAGGAGTACCACCTCCCTATGTGACCATGGACAGAAGGATGTTCACTGACCTGCATCAAATGAGTTTTATGCATGGCCAGAAAAGCCTTACTCAAAACATTACAATTCTACCACTACAAGCAGTTAGAATCCTCCAATACTTTAGAGCCAAATGACCCTTAATATGACCTATGCACCATAATTGTTCTAGATTATTTCACCCAACAATGAGCAAGTAATCAATATGTTTCTCACTTCATAGCATTGCTACTACTCAAAAGTACATTGCTAAATATCTCCATAAATATTACCTACATAGCTAAGTGTCAGTGAGATGAAATGATTATGTGACCATGTATGAGTCATTGTGACTCATAATTCTCTTGGCAATTACTTGGCACATAACCTAGTACAAAAATGGCTATGTGAATTAATATGACTCAGCATGGCTCATCATGACTCATCATGACTCATTATGTCTTGGCATTTGTAAGCAGCCAAGAAGACCTCTGATTGGCTAGAACAGCCCCTGTAAATACTTATATAAAGAGTTTTGAAGCCACTCAAAAAAAATCAGGTTCTAATAAAAGGTTTTAAGATCTTGTATTCTTTTTACCTCATCTTGGAGTTCCCACAGGTAACCCCCAGAGGACCTAGTGCAGGACAGCCTCCAATTCTATTTTACACTGCTAGCTACATTGTTAGGAGCAAAGACTTGTACCAATAGTGAACAAGTGAATAGGACACTTTTAGAGAGAAAACCTGTTATGAAATGTCATCAGGTTTACTTCTTTCTCTTCTTCTTTGACTACCTATGCTTCCCGTTCATCATCTGCAGGCAATCTCGTTCGAACCCTGTTATTGCCTACTTATTTTTCCTTCCTTTTTCTTTGCTGACCTAATCCTCACTTTCCATCACCTTCTATAACATTCCATCATCAGTCAGCATTTCTTTACTAATCATTCTTTTACCTTCTATGAAGTTCTATTTTCATCTGTTTACCTTTTCATTTTCAACTCGTATTTAAACCTTCATAGGTTGACCCTTATCCCTAAGTTAGACCTACTCGGTATAACCACATCCTTGTCCATGATCCTTGCTCTCTAAGTCGTCATTGAACTTCTGAGTCAATGCTCTTCGTTTAACCTTGCTATCATAGAAGTCCTACGATCTCTCCGTCCTAGTGGAAGTCCCCTAGGATTGACCCCTTTGATTGTTGTGGAAGTCCTACAACTCCTTGACCCTTGAACGACTGAGTCTACTACTATCCTTACCCAGGCTAGTCATAACAAAAGGTCTAACTTAGCCAAGAAGCCACCACCATTGTAGTCTTCCACCATTTCCTCTCAACTTCCCCCCTCGACCTCTTGCTGGTGGCATGGACCCCCAGGAGAAGACTCCAAACCTTCGAACTCTGAACACGGAGAACCATCTCCTGACTCTGATCCTGACCTTGCACTTCCATCCTTCAAAGATCAAGATGAGACTTTAGATCTCTCTCATAACCTTTCCTCGTCCTTACACCTCCTTTAACAACCGACCCCACCCTCCCCTACTCCTACAACCTCCAGACCCCTCTTTCCTATTCCATCACCTGCCCCTCCACTTCCACCTCCACCACCCCCACCACCATTCCCTCGACCACCGACATTCCCACACATCTCTCCACCAACCATATCTCATAAGACCACCAAACTCCACATCGCCACCCCTGAAAAATACGACAGATCCTTTGAAACAGCCCTCCAATGGCTTCACACTGTCCAATTCTACCTCCACATGAACAAAGATACCTACAAAGACGATGATAAACAAGTTGCCTTTGCTCTCTCATACATGACCTCAGGACCAGCCCTTACCTGGGCAACCACCTTCCGAACCAAATGCATCACTGGGACCACCATCAGCTTAGGAACCTTCACTGACTTCATCACTGAATTCAAAAAATCCTTTGAACACAAAGACATCACTGGGAACACCATCGCCTGGCTCTCCATCCAAAGAATGACCAAAGGAAAGAACAGAGTTTTCTCTCCCTTGTTAAGTCAATATGTCTCTGAATTCCAGAACTACGCTGGAAGAGCTGGAATCACCGACCCGAACGTCCTGATCAGGTATTTCTCTGCCGGAATTCCCCCTTCCCTCATGAAAAGAATCATGACCATGGATACTGTCCCCTCCACCATCACTGAATGGTATGCAAAAGCCATTCATTTCCAAACCCAGTGGGAGCGAGCCGACGAGATAGCTCAATGAAGCTCCAAACCCTACCAGACGACCTATCACTCCTTCTCCTCGATGACCCCCCCAACCAAACCAAAAGATCCCAATGCCATGGATGTCAACATGATAAAAGTATCCAAGCTTACCCCCGATGAATGAAAGAGATGTATCAAGAAGAAACTATGCTTCTGATGCTGAAAACCCGGTCATTTAAGCACCACCTGTACCACCTTCTCCAAGAAACCATTCAAGAAGAAGATCCAACAGGTAGTCAAAGAAAAGGAACCCCTTTCTAAACTCGAAGATGGTGAGGAGGATGATGACGAAGCAAATGTCAGGAGGATTTCTTTCTTGAACATGGATTTTTAAATAGGGAAACCAGATCGACGCTGGCTTCCCCTTCCTCTTTGTGTGCTATCACTATACAATCTACGATGAAATCTATGCAGATCCCTGTTCAACTCATCGTACCATCACACACTCTCAAAACCATCAAATCCTCTGCCCTTGTAGACAGTGGTGCAGATATCTCTTGCATTGATTGGGACTTTGTCAAAAAACACCGACTCCCTCTCACTAAACTATGAGAACCCCTATGTGCTAGGAACGCTGACTCCTCCCATAACAAGAATGGTGACATAAAATTCACCTACGAACTCTTTGCCTCCTTCAATGGGATTGTTCATCGAGTAACCTTCTACGTTATGGCATGCGGCCAACAAAACCTTATCCTCGGACTCCCCTGGTTAAAGTCCACCAACCCCTCCATCAACTGGTCCACCCAAACTCTTCTCATTGAGAAATCCACCAACCAATCCCAAGATCTTTATCTTTCCCATTCCACTGATTCCAAACGACACGACTCCGTTTACTACAAACCCCCCCCTTGCCAACCTCGTCACATTAACATCGACTCTGTCTCCAATTATCACCTGGAAGGGTATCTCCAACGGGAACTGAGAAACAGTTTATCAACCGCGCCCTTGACGACAGAGCCATCCAACGAATCATCCATTGTGATAACTGCTTTGTCCCCAGGGGATCTCCCCTTATTGCCAAATTGACCACCGCTACCGAACTTGCCATGGAAGCCAAAAAGGCCAAAACCAAACCTACCCTTCCCCCAGAATACCAGCAATTCACCCCCGTCTTCTCCAAAGAGGCCACTGACCATGTTCCCCCCTCTCACCCCTACGACCACAAAATCAACCTTAACGAGACTTTCTCCCTGAAAATTGGGAAGGTCTACCCTTTCTCCCCTGACAAACAAAAGGCCACTGAAACCTTCTTAGCCGAAAACCTTGCATCTGGAAAGATTCGTCCTTCCAACTCCCCCCAAGCCTCCCCTTTCTTCTTCGTAAAGAAGAAGAATGGTGATCTTCATCCCTGTCAAGACTATAGATACCTAAACGAACACACCATTCAAGATGCCTACCCCCTTCCTCTTGTCTCCAACCTCATGGACAAACTACACAATGCCAAAGTCTTCACCAAATTCGACGTTCAGTGGGGATACAATAATGTTCAGATCAAAGACGGTCACCAATGGAAAGCTGCCTTTGTCACCCACAAAGGTCTTTATGAACTGACTGTGATGTTCTTTGGCCTCACCAACTCCCTGGCCACCTTCCAAAGATTCATGAATGACTCCTTCCAGGACATGATTGCCGAAGGATGGCTCATCATTTACATGGATGACCTCCTCATCTTCTCCCCCGACCACCAGACCCATGAAGAACGGACCAAACACATCCTTGAATGAATGATGGCACTCAACCTCCATCTGAAACTCAAAAAATACACCTTCGCCACTGACGAGGTGGAATACCTTGGAATGATTGTCAAACCGGGCAAACTTGCCATGGATCCCGTGAAACTTGATGGCATTGCCAAATGGCCTACCCCAGCCAAGGTCAAAGACGTGCGATCCTTCCTTGGATTTGCCAACTTCTATCACCGATTCATCCCTGACTACTCCAATATCGCCCGCCCCCTCATCAACCTCACCAAGAAAAACCTTCCTTGGAACTGGTCCTCCTCGTGTCAGAAGGCTTTTGACAACCTCAAAGCCCTCTTCCTCTCCAAACCCGTCCTCCACCTTTCAAATTTCTCCGCCTCCTTTGCCATTGCCACCGACGCCTCCAAATTTGCCTCAGGAGCGATCCTCCTACAAACTGACTCAAACGGCGACTGGCACCCCTGTTTCTATCTCTCCCAATCGTTTTCCCCTGCAGAATGGAACTACAACATCTATGACAGGGAACTCCTTGCAGTCATCTGCGCCCTAAAATCTTGGTGACATTATCTCCATGGATCCTCTTTCCCTATCCAAGTCTTCACTGATCACAAAAACCTCACCTACTTCCGCCAACCACAAAACCTCAATCGACAACAAGCCAGATGGCTCCTCGATCTCACTGACTTCGATTTTAAAATGATCCATGTCCCAGGACAGCTACTTGCCAGACCCGATGCCCTCTCTCGACGCCCCAACCTCCTACCCCCAGATTCCCCTGAAAACAACGGAGTCACCCTCCTTCCTCCCTTCCTTTTCATCAACATCATCAACTCTGCTCTCCATAACCATGTAGCCAAATCATTGGCCTCGGACCCCCTTGTTCTCCAAGCTCTCCAATCCATGGACGGAGACATTCCCCCTGCGTTCTGCTCCCAACTCTCCGATTGGCAGCACCTTGACAGTGTTCTTATTTACCAAGGACGTGTCTATATTCCCGCCGATGACTCTCTCCACCACTCTATTTTACAACAATGCCATGATCACGAAACTGCCAGTCATCCCGGCTACCAGAAAATCCGACAACTTGTCGCCACAGACTACTAGTGGCCCAGTCTCACTTCCTATGTCCGCAAATATGTTGAAGGTTGCGCCACCTGTCAACAAAACAAAGCAAATACTCATCCTACTGTACTCCCACTCTCCCCTATTAAATCCTCCTGCACCCGCCCCTTTCAACAAATTTCCTGTGACTTAATCACCAGCTTACCCCTCTCTGGGGGATTTGATACCCTCTTGGTTGTGGTTGACCATGGACTTACTAAGGGGGTAATTCTCTGCCCCACTAAGAACACCATCACCACTGAAGGAATTGCCTCCCTCTTTTTCCACAAAGTCTACCTCTGTTTCGGACTCTTCAACAAAGTAATCTTGGACCGGGGATCCCAATTTGCCTCTTCCTTCGTGAAGGAACTCGGAAAACTCCTAAATTACGACCTCTCCCTCTCTACTGCCTACCACCCTCAATCCAATGGAGAAACAGAACAAGTCAACCAAGAGATCGAAACCTACCTTCAAATCTTTTGTGGAAATCACCCCTCCTCCTGGTCAGATTCTATTTCCCACACCGAATTCGCACATAATCACTGCCCCCATTCCGTCACCAATCAATCCCCGTTCTATCTCATGATGGGATATGAACCCCATGCCCTTCCTTTGGTCATCCCCAAAACCCACCTCCCCGCCGTTGAATCCAGAATCAAACAACTCACCGCAGCATGAGATGAAACCCTAGCCTCTCACGAACTCGCCCGCCAAGTGATGGCATCACGCACTCAATGACACTTCTCCCCATTCAAGAAAGGAGACAAGGTCTGGCTTGAAGCCAAAAACCTGAAGAGATCCATTGTCAACCCGAAATTTGCCCCTAAACGAGAAGGACCCTTTACCATCACCAAAGTCCTATCTCCCATCACTTATCAACTCCAACTCCCCAAAACATGGAAAATTCACCCTGTCTTCCATGCCTCTTTCTTATCTCCTTATCGCGAGAACCATGTACACGGACCCAATTTCCCTGCTCCACCACCTGACCTTATCGGAGAAGAAGAGGAATACGAAATTGACCGCATCTTATGTCATAAAGGAACCCCTTCTTCCGTTCCTTCCTGATCCGATGAAAAGGATACTCCGCCGAAGAAGACTCCTGGATCCCTGAATGGAACTTAAAAAATGCGAAGTCCACTCTCCTAGATTATAAAAACCGTCACCCAACTGCATTCCCTCCTTCATCCTCTCGATGATAAACCAAATCAACCCACCATGCCCTGCACCGACCATCCCTCTGTCTCCTCTCCTCCTGTCTCTATTTCTGTTTCTTCTCCTTCTTCTATTACTTACTCTTCTATCATTGTCGATGACATCTCCCGTCCCGTTACCCCCATCTCCAACCTGGAACCTACTGTGTGGCTCCCCACTGTAGAAAGATCCCCCTCCCTGGAAGAACTCACCCATCTTATGCCTATTCTATCTGTCGACATCCCCATGGCAGCCCATAGAATGAGGAACGATCTCCCCACTCCCGAAATAGTCGAATGAATCTCCTCCTTCATCAGCGAGTCTAGACTCACTCTCCCCATTTCTTCACACCTTGACCTCTCCTCCCCTCTCTATGCCCTTTATCAAGCCTTCCTCCAAAACGAGAGGCTCTGTTTATTCCACGTTCGACCTACTTCCACTGCCGAACTCGCCCTCCATGCTACCATCCCCTCCAATGTCCACCAATGAATCAGAGGATCCCTTGTCATTGCCATGCACCAACTAGGTATGGATGAGTTCCTCATCAACCTAGATAGGTATTGTGAGAAACAAATCACCATTAGAAGAGAGATAAGGGAAGCCACCAACCTTATCATTTGTACCCCTTCCGCCTCCTCCTCTCCTCTCGACCCTGAAGAAGAACGAGTTTTAGAACAAACCGAAGCATACTGGACCAGAGCCAAAGGATCCCTTCCTCTCCCTACCACCCATTCCCGATACGCCGAAACTTGCAGACAATGCCACCGTCTCGGTCATTATAGGATTGGATGCTGTTCCTACCAATGCCCCACTTGCCTCATTTGGGGACCAGGTCACACTATTACCCGTTGCCCCCTACGCCGTGTCACCTGCTCTCTTTCCATGTCTCCATCCTCCCGAGGATCCTGTTCTTCTCGAGGATCTCATCGATCCTTCTCTTCCAGGGGTTCTATTCGTCCTGTTCCCCAACCAAGGATGAGAACTACCCAACCTCATCATCCTTCCCCTTGCCCTCAATCTCCAATTGACCATGGAGATGACCTTTATGACAAATCAGCTTGGGGAAATATCACCGGTTCTCCCGGGCCTTCTTCCTGCGACTTCTTTTAAAAAGATCTTCGTCAATGACTCAGGATCTACTAAGGGGGTAATGTTACAAAATGTCATCAGGTTTACTTCTTTCTCTTCTTCTTTGACCACCTATGCTTCCTGTTCGTCATCTGCAGGCAATCTTGTTCAAATTCTGTTATTGCCTACTTATTTTTCCTTCCTTTTTCTTTGCTGACCTAATCCTCACTTTCCATCGCCTTCTATAACATCCCATCATCAGTCAGCATTTCTTTACTAATCATTTTTTTACCTTCTATGAAGTTCTATTTTCATCTATTTACCTTTTCATTTTCGACTCATATTTAAACCTTTGTAGGTTGACCCTTATCCCTAAGTTAGACCTACTCGGTATAACCACATCCTTGTCCATGATCCTTGCTCTCTAAGTCGTCATTGAACTTCTGAGTCAATGCTCTTCATTTAACCTTGCTATCGTAGAAGTCCTACGATCTCTCCATCCTAGTGAAAGTCCCCTAGGATCGACCCCTTTGATTGTTGTAGAAGTCCTACAACTCCTTGACCCTTGAACGACTGAGTCTACTACTATCCTTATCCAGGCTAGTTGTAACAAAACCCATATTTGGGCAACTAAAAGGAACAGATCCCCAACAACCTAGTACTACCAGTACTATTATTATTATTCTACCCATCTGACTATCCATCTCAAGGAATAAGTGATAGTGCAGTGAAAGGCCTCATTATCACTCTCCCCAGTTGCACAATAAAATTGAGTTGACAAAAACATATCTGAGTGAACAAAGTAATTCATTAACTACACTTCCAATTAAACTTGGAACATATCAACAACCTTACAAATTACCATATCATCAGATTAGTGTGCCATGGAGTTACTAACCTTTTTAGGAAATACTTTCACACAATCTATAAATTAACTTAGAGTTTACTACCAATATATCTTAGTGTTCAATCACTAATATATCAACAATACTATCAATACAACTGTTCAAGAATCCCTCATAATCAGTCCATAAACTTTATTGAGGATTGACAAACAACCCATGTTATTAGCTACACTAAGTTATCTACTAATTCTAGTGCTAGTAGAACTAGTCACCAGTCTTGTCTAAGAGATACATACATCCTTAGCTTATAATGTTCTAACTGTGGAAGGTAAATCAATTAGCCTGGGAATGATTTTACCAGTTTTATTGCATTTGCCTATGAAGAAGACACTACAATGTCATCATGTCATGCTCTGTACCAATCATCAAAGCATTGTGGAAATGGGTTTTTAGATTTCAATGATCTGCCTCATGGTTGGGGAGATACCTCCATGCAGTCCAGCATTTCATTCTTTGAGACATGTTATCCCTTCTTACATCTATTCATGACATCTTCACTGTTTTGTTCCTTCTTGTCTCCATGCTTTTGCCTTCTCCACCCAGTTCAGGATCACCAATTCATGTTTCCATGTTATTCGTCTCAGTCTCTGCTTCTGAGCTCTCCTCTGACTTGTACATTTATCTCACTTCCTCTCAGTCTGTTTTAATCAAAGACACAGTATACATGCTGTAAAATACAGAATGTGTGTGTGGTGTAATGGGATGTGTTGTCCCAAAGGGTCTGTAATCCAAGTTGTCAGTATGAAGGGAGTTGTTGGACTCACCACAGTGTGTTGCTGACCAATACTACTAAAATGGGAAATTGCACAAGACTGAAGTGAGAGAACAGCATCCAAGTATAGAAGGATATGATACTCAGTAACTGTATGAGTCACTCTATAGATGGATAGTACCCATAGAAGAATATGATACTAGGTACTCATTAGTATAGGTAAGTAGCAAGTAAATGGAAGGTCTCACCTCAGTAATTGTATGAGTCACTAAGGTATGGCATGAAGATGCTTTGAGACAATAAGTACATGATTATGTAATGTGGTGGCATAGCCATCTGCTGTTCAATACTACAACACTCTCCCTCAAATGGCACAAAATCCCAGTGCTGTTGCAAAATGTTTTGCTTTGACACTGGGTAAGGCCTTGGTGAGAGTGTCTGCAGTCATCTTATCATTAGGGCAGTAAAGTAAGCATGTGGAGCCTTTGTCAATGGCAAAACAAATAAAATGGTATTGTAACTCAATATGTTTGGTATGGACATGGAATGTGCCATCTTTTGTGAGGGCAATGGCAGATTGGTTGTCACAATAGAGGATAGTCAGGTGAGCAAGGGGGCGGAAGACTTCACCAAGGAAATGACAGAGCCAGATGGCTTCTTTAGCAGCATGTGTTGCAGCAACATATTCAGCTTCAGTTGTTGACAGTGTGATTAGTTCAGGTTTCTTGAATAACCAAGAAACAGCTCCTCTGTCAACAAGGAATATGTAACCCAAAATGGCATGTCTGTGTCCCTGTGAGGCTCCATCTGCATCTGTAAACCCTTCAAGACCTATTTGCCTCCCCCATAAGTCAGCATGAGCTTCTTCATTCTAATCAGATAGTGGAAAATTCACTTTATGGCTTTCCAATGGATAATACTTTAATTATTGCTAAATTGTGCTATGGTCAAGATAGCAAATGCAACATTGGGGCATGTTGCAATTGCCAGGTGCATTAGTGGTCCCACAGCTTCATAGTAGGGTATGTTCTTTATTGTGGCACATTCCACTAATGACTTTGGAGTATGCTGGGTTGAAAGTTGAATGTTTGGATCCATGGGGATGGAGAGGGGTTTAGCATTGACAAAATTGTACTTTATGAGCATGCCATCTATGTAGGCTTCCTACAAGAGCAAGATGGTTTGGGAGATATAGTCACAAGTAACTTTCATGCCCAGAAGTGATGAGATGGGGCCTAGGTCCATGAGCTTGTACTAACAGGCAACATCAACTTTAAAATCTTGGATTAATTTCTTGTTGCTGCCTGTTACCATACAATCATCGATGTAAGAGGCAAGAATCAATATCTCTACTCCAATGTGTCTATAGAAGATTCCCCAGTCAGACTCTGCACAATGAAAGCCTAAGCTCTCAAGTAAACAGCATAGCTCCTTATACCATTTTAATGCCCCCTGCTTTGATCTATAGAGTGCAACTCATAGTCACACTACTGGTTGTTTGAATTTCATATCAACTTTTAGGCCTTGAGGTAGCTTCATGTAGATTACTTTGTCAGCATCCAATTTCCCATTTAAGAATGTGCTCTGGAAATCAAAGACATCAATCTCCCAGTCATTATAAGTTGTGATGGCAAGGAGTGTGCACATAGATGCAAGACGAGCAATGAGTGTATAGGTATTGTAGTAGTCAACTCCATAAACCTGTGAATACCCCTTAGCTACTAATCAAGCCTTGTATTTGTTGATTTCACTATCCACATTGCATTTGATTCAGAATACCCACTTGCAATCAACTATGTTGGTATTGGGGAGGCACTCAATAACAGTCCAGGTGCAAGTGCTTTCAAGCACTGCTAGCTCCTTTTGCATTGCCTTTTCCCATTTTGGCCAATCAGGTTGAGCATGTGTTTCTTCAACAGTCATGGAATCTGTTCTCTCTATATCTGTTGTTGCTGCAACCATGGTGAAAACTTCCTTGTTGTCCTTGTCAAGTTCTCTGTCATGGGTGAGTAACCCTAACTCTGCTGTGAGGTTGCTCATGTAATTTACAGGTGGCTGCATTCCACATGGTGGTACAGCACTTCCACAGCCATCCATTGAGCCTTCACCCTCATGCAAGCATTTTATATACATATGACGACTCAATGCAGACTTGATTGGAGCAATGCAGTGGTGGTGGGGCTTTGAATTGGGGGCCAAGGTGGTTGTTTGGAGGTTATTTCTTTGCTGTCAGAACTCAACTGCTGAGCTTTTGATTTCACTTTGATTAGCTCATTGCTCCCCCTAATCAACGCAATGTGGCCAGATTGCACAGGCACATTGTCATTCCATGCTGTGGCACATGGTGTGCTGACCATTATGGTGACATTGGTGTTGTTGAAGCGCATGCTGCACTTGACTCTGACTCACCTTGTGTCATTCCAATAGACACAGTAGCCATTGCTATCAGTGTCAAAACTCACCCAATGGCCTGCTCAAGCTTGCATGTTGAGTTTCAAACCATCCAGGCTATGGACCTTGACTTTGGATCCACAAGTAGGTGTTTTTGAGAGGTCCAGTTTGTACTAATGCAACATTTCATAGGGTGTTTTGTTCCCAAGTGAGTATGTTGACATTCAGTTTTTCAGCCATGTCATATGCATTATGGCTTCCCTCCAGAGTGATTTTGGCAACCCACTAGTGTGCAATACAGTGTGGACTCATTTGACAAGCATGTAGTTTAATTATTCCACAACACTGTTGTATTCAGGGGTGTTGTATATGGTAAGCTTGTGCTTGGTTCCTTTCACTCACAAGTGGCAACTAAATTGCTCACTTAGGAACTCTCCCCCACAGTCTGATCATAGATGCTTAATTTTCACATTGAACTGAGTGTCTGCCCAGGCCTCAAAGTCTTTATAGGCTTCAAAGGTTTCATCCTACAACTTCAGGAAGCACAGGACCATGTACAGTGTGTGGTTATCAGTGAACAATATGAAATATTTGTGATAGGCATAAGTTCAGACAAATGAGGGTCCCCAGAGGTCAGAGTGGACATCATCACCAAAGTTCTCCTTATGAGGTGGATCACAAATCTTTTCTATTGGCTTTCGAGTAGCTTTAGTGTAGTTGCAGGACTCACAATGACCCATAGTTGTGTGCATAGTTGGGTTGAGTGATAGGCCCATAATAGTCCTATTTGACAGCATTTGCCTAATTGACTCAAGTGTGATACACCCAAGTCATTTATGGATTTCCAACATGGTAAGGGTTTCATTTGTGTGGGCAGCATCTGCATACAGCTGATGGGGAGCTTTTAGGGTGTACAATCTATGGTTTATGGGGATTTCTGCAAGTTGCTTCTTTTTTGAGTTGAAGATCTTGCAATGAGAATCACAGAACAGTGTAGCATAGCCAGCAACATCTAGACAGTTTATTGACACTAGTGTTACACCTAGTTTAGGTGTGTACAGCACATCTTTCAGCATGATACTGGTTTCTTTCTGACCATTTGGAACAGTGATAGCCAGGTTCCCTTTTCCAATCACCTCAAAAACATGTTTGTCAGCCACTGAGATGGGTTTGGGATGGATCGGGGTGAAGTTGGTGAATTGGTCTTTGAATAATGACATATGATGAGTTGTGCCAGAATTGTTATGAATTGTCATCAGATCTATTTCTTTCATCTTGTCTTGAATCACCTATATTTTCTATTGTTATCTACCGACAACCTCGTTCAAACACTGCCATTGTCAAGTTATTTTTCTTTCTTTTCTTGACTGACTTAATCCATACTTTCCATCACCTTCCATAATATTCCATCATCAGTCAGCATTTTCTTACCAATTGTTCCTTCTCATTCTATGAAGTTCTATTTACTTCCATTTGTTTTTCATTCTTGACTTGTATTTAAACCTTTGTAGTTCTACTCTTGTCTTCAAGTTAGACCTACTCGGTATAACCACATCCTTGTTCTTGAATCTCTGATCTAAGTCATCGTTGTACTTTTGAGTCAACGCTCTTCATTTACCTTTGTCATCATAGAAATCCTACAATTCCTCCGTTCTAGTGGAAGTCCTCTAGGATCGTTCCCCTAAGCCATTGTAGAAGTTCTACAACTCCCAAGTCTTATCAAACGACCAAGTCTACTGCTATCCCTACCCAGGCTAGTTGTAACAAGAATCAAAAAGGATGGTATGGTTTTTTTGACCATTTCTTTTATTCGTGAGCATTACAGAGTCATATGTGGGCATCCAGACTTTGTGTTTGGTGTCATCCAGGGTTAATTTTTCATCATCCCAGGTCTCATGCACTTGTGTGAGCCACACTCCATCTGGTTCTATATTATCTATAGGATTCATGTGCAAATAACAAGCAGATAGGGTCAGATAGAGGTAATGTGACTATAAGGAATATCTGTTCCTTACATCTGAGGGGGACTTTAAAAGCTGACTGTCCTCAGTCAGTCTGACAACTGTGAGGGATGGAATGCTGATCATGACAATTGATGGTGATCTGGAAGTAGGAGGTGACAACAGTGGATGATGACAGAGGTAGTGTGTGTTTCCTATTCTATCTGATGATCATGAGAGATGGAGTGCTAATGATAATGGTGGTAAGGGATGGTTGTTCCAACATCCTCTGCAAGTGTCTGGCTGCCTGAATGATGGGGTGACTCAGGAGTTGGATGATGTGTAATGGTTGATAGCAAGAGGATGGGGAGGTGCAGTGTGTTGTTTCATCATGATAGGGTGTCATGAGTGACATGGTATGACCCTGTTGTATTTCTGTGTGTGTCTGATGTGCTTCAATCCAAGTCCAATGTCCAAGTCTGATTCTTGATTTCACACTGCAAACCTAAATGCAAATGAAAATGTAGTAAAAAAACATGGGAATGATATGATTGAATAAAAAGAAATCATGTTGCAAGTGTCCGACTTGACTTGACAGTCTTCATTGTGCATCTTTCACATCTATTCCTGTGTCAGATTGAAACAAGAGGATATCAAATGTCTGGGATCAACAAAATTGGATAAGGTGTACAGTGTCCCTGTATATGTTTGAAGAGCAGAATGGTATGTAGGTGGTTTAAGGACACAATGAACCAGCAATAATGAATGAAAACAGAGGGCAGATGTGATCAACAAAATGGGCAGAATAGTATACAACAAGAGTTTTTCTTTATTCAGTTTTTCTTTTTCTTTTCTTTTTGTGTTGTTTTTCAATGGATAATTGATGCACACCAGACTAAACCTAGGATGGGATGAAAATGCCAGATGAAAACCTGGGTAAAATGAATATGTAGCATTGTGTTTTTCAAATAGAGCAAAATGGGTGACCTAAGGGGTAGTGTCAAAATGCTTGAATGATAAAAACTGAGGTTGAAATGTAAATGAAAGTCAATTTCACAAATAAAAGTCAAGATGAAAATGTGAAAAATGCGAAAAATTCACTGAGGAAGTCCAGTTAGGACTCCTCTCCTCTGAGAGAGACTTGCCTGGTGACCTCCTGGTCATTGAATGATACCTATGGAGATGGTTAGGGTATCCTGAAAGTGGCAAAATAAAACCTAAGATGAAGGATTCCTGGATCAAAGAAGAAACACTGTCAAACAGGCAGGGTGAACATGGGAGGTAAATGGAATGTGGAGGTTGAAAAATGAATAAATGTAGACTGGAATGTGCAAATATGCAAAGAAGCACATAGTTTGATGAAAGACAAATCAAATGTAAGGAGGGAGAAAGGGTGGAAGTGGACATATGTAGTTGAACTTGGTTTGGATGGCAATGAATTGGATGAAAGAGGAAGCAGTGAGATGGATAATGGAGTGTATCATACAGAAAGTGAAATGGGTGGCTTGGACAAAGCACATAAAAAGAAAGATGTATCCAAAGGAGACAAATTGTATAAGGAAGTGGGTAATGATAGAGATGGATTGGAAACAAGCAATGACAGCAGTACAGATAACAGTGGACTCTGTTGAGGAAATGGTGACAGTGCAGATAATGGTGGACATGGTCAAAATGGTGGCAGTGTGGATAATGATGAACATGGTTGGGGCTGTGAAACAACAAGAAGAAAAGAAGACAAGAGCACATGGCTGGAGAGGGTACACTCAGTTATGCACAAAGCAAACAGACTAGACTATGTATATTCACCTGAAGAGGGTACACTATGTATGTGATGAGTATGATTAGATGTGTTACAGTATAGAAGAGCTTACCTCAGTTGTGTGCAGGGCAAATGGACTGAGGTGAGCAGTCATCAAGCAGGGCAACTATATACTGCTAACTTTAAGTATACAAGCACAAATGGTTAGACTACAGTATGAATGGTCAAGAACAATAAGGGCAAGGTGAGTATGCTAAAAGTATTGTAGCATAGGTACAGAGAATTCAAAGTGTATCATATTTGGTTTGAAGAATGGATGGGCAGGTCTGATAATCAGCAGTGTGCACACTTGCCTATTCCAACACTCCCCCTCAAACTGCATGCAGTCTGAGTTCTGCTGTGAAATGCTTGACCTTGAGTGAGGGGAGTGCTTTTATAAATGCATCCACTACCATTTCACCAGTTAGACAGAAGATGAGTTGGATTTTACCATCATTAATGATCCACCAAATGAAATGAAAGCACATGTCAATGTGCTTGGTATGGGTATGGTACTGATGGTCTTTCACAAGTGCTATAGCCAACTGATTGTCTGAGAAGACAGTGGTGGGGTTGGTGATTGCTATGAATGTTTCAGCTATGAGGAATTGAAGCCAGAGGGCTTCCTTTGCAGCATGCATTGCACTGATGTACTTGCTCTTGGTGATGGACAAAGAGACAATCTCTTGTCGCTTTGAGCTCCACAAAATGGCACCTCTGTTGATCAAGAAGGTGTAGCCTGATACAGCACAGCAATCCTTGATCACACTACTGTCTGCATTTGTATAGCCCATGAGAGGCTTCTCTCCCCCTTCATATGTTAGCTGTAGGGTTTTTGTGCCTAATAAGTAACAGTAGACGCATTTTACTGCATTCCAATGTGCCTAACTGTGGTTGGATGAGAAGCATGAGACTTGCAAAATGGCATATGGGATATCTGGCCTGGTTCTGAGTGCTGCATACATAGGCAATCTGAAAGCTTCCTGATATGGTGTGTGGTGCATGGCAGTGTGTTCAGCAGTGGAGAGAACTGGGTGGTGCTGAGTTTGATGGTGGGATTCATGGGTGTTGAGATGGGTTTCAGTTTGTCAAAGTTGAAATGCTGGAGAATTGACTTGATGTACATCTTCTGTGAGAGGATGAGGATATGCTTGTTTTGGTTGTATGTGACTTTAATACCAAGAAGCCAGTGGAGTTTGCTGAGGTCTGTCACCTCAATGAAATGGCTAAGCTGCATCTTGACAGCATTGACAAGCCTGAGTGTGGTGGTGGCATTTGTGCAGTCATTGACATGTACAATGATGATGGTGAGTATGTCATCCATTCATTTGACAAAAATGGCCTGATCTACCTTGCATTGCCTAAAAAACAGCCTGGTTACCAAAATCTTGACTAAATGTCAGTACCAGTGCCAGCCACTCTGCTTTAGCCCATATAGAGTTTTGCACAGGTGACACACACAGCATGGGTGGTTTGGATCTGCATATCCAGGTGGCTGGCACATATAGATTATTTCATCATTGTTTAATTTACCATTTAGATATGCACCCTTTATATCCACTTGGTACAACTTGAGATCCTATTAAGCAGTGAGGGTGAGAATGGTGTGGATAGATGTGAGCTTGGCAATGGGTGCATATGTATCAAGGTAGTCAATGCCTGGGACTTGCAAGAATCCCTGAGCAATGAGATGAGCCTTGTAGTGTATGATATTTCCTGCAGCATTCTTCTTCACATGAAATACCCACTTTGATCCAATCAAATTTGTGCTGGGTAGAAGGTCAGCAAGCTCCCAGGTACTTGCTTTGTTGAGCATCTTGAGCTCCTTACAGATTCCTCATTCCCATTGTGGCCAATCAGAGTGGTTAAGTGTGTTAGTGAGGCTGGATGGCTCAAGTGCTTTGACATTGGTGGTACCTTGTTTGACAAGCATATGTAGTTAGTTCTTCCTCATTGAAATCTTGGCTATACCTTTTGTCAATGGCCACTAGGATTTGTTTGCTGGTGCCTACATCTTTGAGAGCAAGTGGCTCAGGTGCTGGATCTTCTGGGATGGGGGCTGGAACTTGTACACCATGAGGGATGGTGGTGGATGTAGCCTTACCACTGATAATATTGAGTATATGCTGGCTGGGCTTGTGGGTGCATTGGGCGTGTGACTCAGGTATATCAGAAGGTACCAGTGGGTCAGGTGGTGTAACTGATGGCATGTTTATAGGTGTGGCTTGTTTTGGTATCAGTTGTGCAACATGAGGTATGGTGGTACCTTTAGTTGGTATCTGTGCAGCACTACCAGGGACATGTTGCTGCACTAAGGTGTTATTGTCCAATGGGATAATCCCCTCCCCCTTGATAATACTAGGTGCAGTGTTGAAGAAAACCTCATGCTCAATTGTCACAGTCCTTGTTTTCAGCCAATACACATGGCATGCATATTCCATGCAGTCATTGATACCAATCCATCACCTGGCCTCAACTTGCCCTCCCAGCTTCATCCCTTGGCCAGTTTATGGACCATGGATTCCCACTCATGCACACCACTCAAATCAGGTGCACAGCCCATGGCAATTTCATATGGCAATTTATCATTGAGGACCTTGGTGGGTATTTGATTCTTTAGTCAAATGATGTGATGAGCAGCTTTGCCCCACAGGTGCCTTGGCAAACTACTAGTACGCAAAAGCATGTGTACACATTCCAGGATCATGTGGTTAAGGTGTTCCACAACTCCATTGTGCTGTGGGGTGTCATGCATAGTGAAATATTGCAAGTACCCTGCTACTGTAAATACAGAACAAATTCTTTGCCCTGATACTCTTCTCCTCAATCTGAATGGAGGAGCTTGATTCTAGCAGCAAGTTGACAGTTGAGCCAGGCCTCAAAGCCTTAATAGGCATCAAAGGTGTCACTTTTCTGATATGACAAGTAGATGTGGGTATGTGAGTTGGGTGTGATTATCTGTGAACATGACATAGTAGCATTGACCACTGGTGGTCACAATGGGTGCTGGGCCCCAAATATCAGTGTAGACAATGTTGCTGAGTGCTTCAGCATGTGGCCCCTGGTGTGCCTTGGCTATCTTGGCCTGCATGTTGCCTTTCCATAGATACATGCTTCACAGTGAGTGCTCTCATTGTCATCTTGTTGGTACTTTAATCCACTAACCAGTCCTTTTTCAGCCAGCTTGCACACAGTGGATGATGTGATATGTCCCAGACAACAGTGCATCTCCATCACCATGACCCATTCATCAGCAGTAGTAGCATGGTTGCTCTCGTGCACCACATGATACAGTCCCTTGCTGACTGTGGTATATGCCCAATTATCTTTCCATCAGTGTCACAGATTGTACAGTACCTGTCTGTGAAAATTGTTATCAGGCCCATCTCATTGAAACAGCCAACTAACACAAGGGTGTACTCCACCTCTGGTGAGTACAAGACCTCTGTTAGGCACACTTTTGACATGTTTAACCCATTAGGTATTCCAATGACAAGATTGCCAACACCTGTAGCAGCAAATTTTTGCCAATTGGTGGCCATAAAATATTTCAGTGGGATTGACTTCAAGTTGATCATCTCATTGCATTCAGGGGTGATGTGACAAGTGGAGTCATATAATTCAACATGGTATGTTTCTTTTGAATGATCATCAACTTTCATTGCCTCATTTTCTAGGTCTTTATAAGTGGCAAACAAGGGGCAGGCACAATCAATGGTTGCATTGTTGCTGTCAACTTCTTGTGCTTCATCATCCCATCCACAGCCCCATGGAGGTCATTGCCAACTCAGAACCAATCATCATCATCATCATGGGCCTGATGCCTAGCACCTGTGTATTCATCATCACTTGACTCAATGGTTTCCAAATCAGGTAAGGATTTGTCATCCTCAATGATGCCAAAAACCCTGTCTTTCTTGTCTGAGTCAGGCATGACTGCATTTGCACTACTCATTTGGTGTGTTGTGATCTTCTTCTCATTCTTAGGTGTGTGATCATGATATACTGCTAGGTGCTTGTCTAACCCACATATCCAACACAGCCATTTTGGCCTATTGCCATGGAGAGGGCAGTTTCCACAGCTGTGTCCTCTTTCCCTGGCCAGTGCATTCATGGCCATGGCCTTATTGTGATCCTTGCTGTCATTATGAACAGTGTATTTCACCTTCTGTTGATCTGCTTCTTTACTGATAAGTGAGATCAGGGTGTCAGGCTCAATTGTCTTGGTTATTGAGTACAAGCAAGCAGCAGCAAGCTGGCTGGATGTGAAGTTGGCGAGCAGGTTGGGAAGGGATTAGATAATGGTTGAATGGTAATCCTTTTCGTCAATATTAACACTAATTGATGCTAACTTCTCACACTTTGTTCACAGCCTGTCAAGAAACTATCAAACATCTCCACTCTTGGCCATCTTGGTCTCAAGGAATTGGATGTGCAACTCTGTTTGTGCATATATTCCTTTTTCTGTATATTTGTGTGTAATCTCTTTTCACATAGCTGCAATGGTAGCTAGCTTGTGAATCCTCAGCATAGTTGAGTCTGGAATGCACTGGATTAGTAAGTGTTTTGAAATTCCTTCATTCTTCTTCCACTTTGTGATCTCCTCAGTTTGTGCAGCTGATAAGGGGGAGCATGAGTTGGCTGGGTAGACATCCTGTCAAAGTGGCTCCATATTTCCTTTGCCTCAATGGCTACCTCAAAGTGGAAACTAAAGATTGCCCAGTTTGTGCCTTTGACATCAAGCTTAGGCATGTTGGTTAGTAGCATGTCAGTAGTGATGGAGGTGGCTGACATGGTGATCAATTAGCAGGTTTACAGTTTAATTCAGAGTGGTGGCAGGGCTCATAACCTGTAAAACAACAAGGAGACAAGAAGATGAGAGCATATGGCTGGAAAGGGTACACTCAGTCAGGCACAGGACAAACAGGCTAGACTATATTCACCTGGAGAGGGTACACTATGTACATGATGAGTATGATTAGATGTGTTACAGTATAGAAGAGCTTATCTCAGTTGTGTGTGGGGCAAACAGACTAAGGTGAGCAGTTATTAAGTGGGGCAACTATATACTGCTGGCTTTAAGTATACAAGCACAAAATGTCAGACTACAGTATGAAGAGTTGAGAACTAAGGACAAGGTGAGTATGCTAAAAGTGTTGCAGCATAGGTACAGAGAATGCAAAGTGTATGGTATTTGGTTTGAAGAATGGATGGGCAGATCTGATGATCAGCAGCACACATCCTTGCCTATTCTGACAGGGGCAATTGTGGTGGTGTGGAAAATGGTGAGCATGGTTGAGAGGGTGGTGTAAATGACAGAGGTGAGGCAGATGACGAAAGGGGGGATTCCTGCTTATTTGAGGAATGTTCATTAGATACAGCTGAGAGTAATGGTGGATCAAAAGTGAATGCAGGCAGTAACATGGATGGGGGAAGTGATGGATTAAGAGAACATAAGGTAATGAGGGGCAACAAGTCTGAAAGGAAGGAAGGTGGCAAGGGAGACTTTGGTGCACACTGTTACGGTTTTGGTACTCCCCCCCGGTCTTTTTCTTCTCCTTATCCTCGACCGCGTACCAACCATGACCACCCGTCACTGACCACCTGCCCTAGCGCATTCTTGCGCTTGTTTATGCTTGACCAACACGTCTTGCAACGGCTCGGCTTCGCCTCCGCCTGCACTACCCCTTGTGCAGCATCTTCTGACACAGCCACCCTCCTGTGTCCCGATCCTGGATCTTTCCCGGATCTTCCCTGGAATATCCCTTCGGATCTTCCCACCCTCCTCCCTCTTTAGGGCTGCTCCTCGCCCTTCGGATCTCTCCGGCTCTGCCTTGCAGTGCCCCCTCACACAGCCGTCCTCCTGTGCCTCCCTCGATACCTCAGTTGAGGCCAGGTCTCTCCTCGCCCTTCGGATCTCTCCGGCACCACCCTGCACTACGCCCTCAGTTCCCCCAAACTGCCTTGCAGTGCCCCTCCTATGCACAGCCGTCCTCCTGTGCTCCCCTCGGCGATCCCCATCTCAGTTGAGGCCGGATCTCTCCTCAACATCGCCACCGCCTCGTGTTGCACTCAGAGCTCACCTCTGACATGTGACCACTCACGTGCCATCACAATGCGTCGCGCCACGCTTATTCCCACGACGCGTCCTTTCGCTTGTGAACTCCCCATGCAGGACCCCTCCTGCCTAATCGGGCGATAACCTCGCCACACTGCTCCCGGGTTTCCTATTGTGGATATGGCCATTACCATATTAGGTTAGACTGCGCACGGACCACCATTACCAGATTGGAATGTACCTGCCCTAAAGCCCTTATGGCCAGGGTATATAAGTTCAAGCTCCTCTCGAACACCTCTCTCTCTCTAACCTTGATCTGACACCCAAAGTGTACACCTTATGGTTACTCTTGTGGTATACATCATCCGTTCCCTGCAACATTCCCTTGCTTGACCTCTACCTTGCCCTCCCCTCTTTCCTCCTTCGTTGAAGGACTCCGTCGTCAACACCTTAGACTTCTCTAAGGTCCTCAAGGTTGGCAACCGCTGTTGCTCTCCTTCCCAACGGCTCGTCGCCGTTGGTTCGTCTCCAGGTTCTCCACCCCAGTCAGGAGAACTCGTCCACCTTGATGTTGACCTCGTTATCCAACGTCCTCCCCTTGTCAAAGATCTTTTGACCTTTTCCTCCTAGGACTCTCAGTCGTCGTCTATCTCGGGATACTCCTCCTAATATCCCTCGCTGTTCGTCACCAGGCTCGCGTCAAGCCTGAAGGTATCCTACGCTGTTAGGACCAACAAGAGTTAGGCTCAAAGCGGCTCTACGCTTCGTGTCTACTTGTACGCCTACCGGGTGGTAGTCGTAACACACACAGTCCAAAAGGTGTTGAATTGGAAGAGAAGGGTGACAAGTCAAATGAGCCCAAAGACCTTGGGCTCAAATAGAATGGAGGTGGCAAGATGGATAAAGCTAGGAGAGGGGATATAGGGTCAGTGCAAATGGCATCCAAGGAGATGATACTAGATGACAGCAAAGGGCTTGCATTCAACATGAAAGCATCCAGACCATCTATATCATCTATCCAATCAGATACTTGCCACACAAAACAGGACATGTCAGATTCATCTATTGCCATAGAAAATGGAAGGTTAGCATCAACAGTTTTGAGTGAAACAATACCAGTGATTGAGTTATCTTGGGTTTCAGGGTGTGGTGGTAAATGGGGAAGGAATTGGGTCAGCAATGACAAGCTCAAGATAAGTGTTGGGAGATGGTGTCAGATAGGTGGGAAGTGGTGGTGATGGTTTTGGGACATAGAGCTGGTGATTAGTATTGCATTCCAGGTACCAGTCCTGGACCTCAGCAACAAACACTGGCCATCCAGCATCTGTGCAAAGACTTTTGTGACATTTCCCAGAGCTCCACTTCATCTAGGTTGGTGTATCAGATGGCAACCTTGATTTTTTCTGTGTCAGTAAGTCTGATGTTCATTGCTAAAAGATCTACATGTGGTTTTGAGATATGGGGGTAGTTGGGTGAGGGCTGTTCCATCAAACCTAGGCACATCCATAGTACCTCAACAAGGAAGCTGAAAGAGGTAGCCTGGGAATGGCATGGTTGAACATGAAAATGGCTGTAAAAAAAAAGAGTGGTGACAGGTGGTGATAGAGGTATGAGTGGTGACTGTCAAACATGTAGCAGACAACACAGAATGACAATGGTGAGGAAATGGGCAGAAAAGGTCATTAGGCACACATGAAGTGCAGCAGTCTGAGTGGGGAAAATGAATCAGCGACTATAGTGAAGATGGTATAGTGTGAATGTGGGGACTGCAAGCATTGATGACAATGATGAAAGAAAGGGGGGGCCATTTGAACCATGAGCAATGGTGGGTGTGATCAAATGACTAGAATGATGGATGATGATGATTGTAAAGTGCACACAAGCTGTGGAACCTTGAATGGACAGCAATAGGGGGGGTACATGCATGAACATTTTCATACCCAAGAGTGCTGTTGATGATGATGAAAGGAGGGTTCTGTGAACCATGAGCAAAACTGGTCATGATTCCAGGAGATGTGAGCTAGCTAAAAAAAAGAAAAAGGTGACAGGCAAGGAAGATGGTAATGGTGATGGGCAATGCTGGCAATAATGGTGGATGATGATGGGGTAGCACATGTGAGCTGTAGGGTCATGAGCACCAATTGACCATGGTGGGAGCATGTGTGCATGTATGTTTGGGTCTAAGCTGGAATAACAATGACCACCTGTGTGAGATGAAAAGGAGAGACCCACTTGAGCTACCAGCAATGATGATGGGTGGCAATGCTGAAGATAATGTGATGATAGTGAGGGTGGAAGCATAGGGCTATGAGCAGGGTCAATGAGGGTGGAGATGGTCAGTGCATGCATGTTCTGATTACAAGTGCTGGCAATAACAATCAAGGAGGAGGTTCTGTTTGTGCTATGAACAAGGTGTTATGATTTTGGTGCACACCTGGTCTTTTTCCTTTCCCACAACCTTGTGCCTATCATGTGACCACTCCTGTCACTGGACCATCCTACCCTGGTGCATCCTAGTGCATGTTTATGCTCAATGTGACATATCCTGCAACAGTCATGGATACCACTTTTCACCACACTGCTCTTTATGTAAGTGCCTTTATGCACAGCTGCCCTCCTGTGCCACCCCAATCCTGGATCTCCCCTGGGATTCTCCTGTACTGCCACTTCACAGTGCCTCCTTGCACAGCCACCCTCTTGTGCTCTCCTTGGTGACTCCCCATCTCAGATGAGGCCACATCTTACTCTGACATCACCACCCTCCTCATGTTGTGCCACAACCTCAGTTCACCCATGTGATTACTCACATGCCATCACAACACATCGTGCCACAATAACTCTCATGATGCATCCCCATGCTCATGATCTTCCCACAGCAGTGCCCACCTGCCATTTCGGTCATTATGCTCGCCACACAAATGCTGGATTTTCTTTTACAGATATAGACTCTTACTATATTAAAATTAGACTGTACATGGACCACCTTACCTAATGGGAATATACCTGCCCTAAAGCCCTTACAACTAATGTATATAAGTTAGAGCTCTGCTCTAATGCCTTTTTCTCCCTAACCTTGATCTGACACTTAAAGTGTACTACCTTACAGTATACTCTTGGAATTATCATCATCCATTCTTTGCAATCCCCTCTTGCTTTGTCTTGTTTCTAGGTTCTCCACCCAGTTCAGAAAACTAGACCTCTTCACCGTTGATCTCGCTACCCAAGGTCTTCACCTAGGTCAAGGTTATCAGACCTTCTCTATCTCAGACTACTCATCATTGTCATGATAGGGATATCTTTCCTAGTTGTCACCTTCTTTGATTGTTGCCAGGCATCCTGATAAGCCTGAAGAAATCCTATGCATTATGAAGAGTCTACCATAAGGTGGACTATGCTTTGTGTCTACTTGTAACGATCACTGGTCATAATTGTAACATGAGGGCCAAGGAGAACCCAAGCTGGATCAGAGATGATTGTGAGCATTCATTGTGATAATGATGCTGTGATAGCAAAGGTTGAGGCATCAGGCTATGAGTGGAGTGAGGATGATGGTTCCACACCTTTTCCCATCATGAGTGGGAGAGGGAATGTCAATGGTGGGTGATCCAACATTCCCAATGCTGATGGCACTGATTGGTAAGTGCAGGCCCCTTGAATTGGGTGGGTATTCTGCTGAGGGAATGGAGGGTGAGGATTGCCAATTTGGAGTGGTGCAGGAACATAGATCAGGCTCAGGGAGTTGCTAGGGGTGAAGGAATGGAAGGGCTGAAAAAAATTGTTTTTTTGAAAGATAGTGGCACAAAAAAGGGTGCAGTAAAAGTGGAGGTCAACAGGGTGTTCATTGCTGTGGCATAAGTCAGCACATCCTTCAAGACAACCCTGGAAAAATCCCCTTGTGGTGGACTCCAGTTGTAAAACACAGAATGTGTGTGTGGTGCAAGGGAATGTGTTGTCTCAAGGGGTCTGTAATCTGAGTTGTCAGTATGAAGGGAATTGTTGGACTTACCACAGCATATTGCTGACCAATACTACTAAAACAGGAAATTGCATGAGACTGAAGTGAGAGAACAGCACCCAGGGGCCAAAAATTGCATTCCAAGTCCTAAGTGCAGGATTTTATACTGTAGAGAAATAATCTAAACTTGTAAAATATGGGAGAAGGGTGCAAGAGGGTTGGAATAGTCTAGCTCCAAACCTGAAAAGTCAATTAAGCTACAAAAAAGAGGTCCAAGTAAGAAATATTAAAGCTAATGCAGTCCAAATAGAAATTGCATGTGGATAATGACTGGATAGGGTCAAATAGTGGTAATGTGGTTGTAAGGAATATCCATTTCTTACAGCACTTCAATCTGTTTATTCCTTTGATCCTATCTGTCATATTCTCACTTTCAAGTGTTACGACTACCACCCGGTAGGCGTACAAGTAGACACGAAGTGTAAGGCCGCCTTGAGCCTAACTCTTGTTGGTCCTAACAGCGTAGGATTCCTTCAGGCTAACACGAGCCTGGTGACGGCAAGGGATAGAGGCAATATCCCTAGAGAGACGACGACCAGTAGTCCGAGGTAAAGAAGGTCAAGGGACCTTCGACGAGGTGAGGACGTTGGGTAGTGGGGTCGACGTCGAGGAGGGCGAGTTCTCCTGACAGGGGTGGAGAACCTAGAGACTAGCCAACGGTGGCGAGCCGTTGGAAGGATGACGAGCATGGGAGTGCTCGACCTTGAGGACCTTAGAGGAGGAGTCTAAGGTGTCGACGGAGTCCTTCAACGAAGGAGGAAAGAGGGGAGGGTGAGGTAAAGAGCAAGCAAGGGAATGTTGCAGGGAACGGATGATGATTACCACAAGAGTACCCATAAGATGTACACTTTAGGTGTCAGATCAAGGTTAGAGAGAGAGAGGAGTTCGAGAGGAGCTCGAACTTATATACCCCGGCCGTAAGGGCTTTAGGGCAGGTATATCCCGATTAGGTAAGGGAGGTCCGTGCGCTGTCTAACCTGATATAGTAAGAGTCCGTATCCGCAATAGGAAACCAGGGAGCAGTGTGGCAAGGTTATCGCCCGATTAGGCAGGAGGGGTCCTGCGTGGGAAGTTCACGAGTGAAGGACGCGTCGTGGGAATAAGCGTGGCGTGTCACGTTGTGATGGTACGTGAGTGATCACGTGAGTGAAGTAGGGTTGTGGCACAACACGAGGAGGAAGGCGATGTTGAGGAGAGATCTGGCCTCAACTGAGGTGGGAATCGCCGAGGGGAGCACAGGAGGGCGGCTGTGCGAGAAGGCACTGAAGGGGCAGTGCGGAGCGGCAGTGCGAGGCAGAGCCAGCAAGATCCGGAGGGCGTAAGGACGGCCCTAAAGGAGATAAAGGGTGGGAAGATCCTGGGAGTATCCAGGGAAGATCTGGGGAAGATCCAGGGAAGATCCAGGGAAGATCCAGGGAAGATCCAGGGAAGATCCAGGATGTGACACAGAGGGACGGCTGTGTCGAGGAACGCTGCACAAGGAGGAGTGCAGGAGGAGGCGAAGCCGGGCTGTCACAGGGCAAGTGTGTCGAGCATAAACGAGCACGAGAATGCGCCGGGGCGGGTGGTCATGACGGACGGTCAAGGTTGGTACATGGTCGGGGATAGGGGAAGGAAAAAGACCGGGGGTGTACCAAAACTGTAACATCAAGCCTGTCACAAAGAAGGTTTTTCTCAGTTGTGGCTTCTCTGAAGGAGGAGTTCCAAATCATTCAACATCTTCCAAATGAACCATTAGGTGGACTTATCCCTTTACCTGCACACCCTCCCAAAATTTCCCCAGATGTTCACTACATCCAAGAGCATGTGGACATGCTAGATCTTGATCCTGCCAAGTGGTTATGGCCAGAGGAACTTAAGCTAGTATGCTGGCTAGTGTGCATCCATGAGACTGACTTTGCTTGAATCCCTACAGAGTGAGGTCATCTTGATGAGTGATATTTCCCCACAGTCAAAATTCCAACTATACCACACACTCTGTGGGTACTCTGCAACATCCCTATTCTGCCTGCCATCCAAAACAAGGCACTCCAAATTATTAAGGATCACATTACATTCAGAGTCTACAAACCATCTGCAGTCACATATTGCTCTCATTGGTTCTGCATACCAAAGCAGGATGGCAAGACACCCTGCCTCATCCACAACCTCCAACCTTTCAATACAGTAATCATCCCCAATGTGTCTGTTCTGCCCTTTGTTGAACGTCTCACAGAGTCCTTTGCAGAATACAATCAGCACCCACTACATGTCAAATCCTGCAACATGACAATATTCAACAGCCTCCTTGGATCTCATCATCTTATTGTGCTTCCCATGGGATGCACCAATGCACCAAGTGGACATGGCCTTCATCCTTCAGCATGAGATCCCCAACTACACCATGCTCTTTATTGATGACCTTCCTGTCAAGTCCAGTGTCATGCATTATCAGCACAATGACAGATCCTATGAGACCATCCTGGAGAACCCCAGGATTCAGTGTTTCATTTGGAAACACCTCATTGTCATTCACCACATCCAATAGCATTTACAAAATGTTGGTGCAACAGTCTCCACAAAGAAGTTTGTACTTGCCACCCTGGATGCAGTCATTGTTGGACACAAGTGCACATTTGATGGTTGGATATCACACAAAGAAGATTCATGATTGGCCTGAATGTGAGACTGTTTCACAAATGCAAGGATTCCTCAGCACTTCAGTGTTCTTTGTATCTTCAACCACAACTTTGAATAACTCTTGGGAGATCCTGAAGCTGGAATTGCTTCAAAGTGTAGTTTCCAGCATTCAGTGCTCTGGCCCCATTATGCAGTGGTCAGCTGATGCTACTGAGCATGCCCATATTCAGGAAATCAAGATTCCTGCTCAACTAAGTAACAACCAGAATTACAATGACCAAATTACCCATTATCTTGACTGCTCAGACAAGTGCTGAAGCTTGACTCGGACACAATGAAACCTCCATTCCTGTCAAGATGATCCTGACTTTGATTGCAGATGATCATGGTATTGATTCAGATTGCCCTTCTGTCAGTAAACATTTGAACATAACTTGTCAGTCCATCAACTATTTTGCTGTTATTGACACACTTTTACATGGCTCCATTCCAAGTGCCCTGAAACCACCTTATACATTCTTGAACTCCACCACTGCATTTCATATTGCAAATAAGCCATCCCTCCATGTAATATAGATGAAGCTGCTACACTCTTTGGAATTCTAGATCTCTGTCCTGCAATTTGGGAGTTTCTGCAATGCAGCCAGGATTGTATGGACCATCCATTTCGGATGTTAGGACTCAAGACCCCATTGCCCACTCCCCTTTGATCATATTCATCATATATGGTACAAGTTATGGGTGCAACAGTCCCTTTATTATGGCAAGAGAAAGAGTAGATGCTCCTCAAACACTATGAGCACATTCCTCTTCTTCCAATCACCCTCACAGACTTTATGATGCTTTCATTATGAGTCCTGGGCCTGACAGTGACTGGCCTGAGTAAGGTATTGAAGGTATGGATGTTTGGTGTCCTCAACTTTTGCAGTACTAAGATGTTGACAGTAAGTAGTAGTAGTCTCTGATGTTTGAGTCAGTGTGTGTATATAAGGTGTTGTAATCAATGATCAATGATAATTGGGTTGATAAATGGACATATCCAAGGCTTGCCTATCAATCCTGTACAGCCACATTACCTTCACCACCACCTCCCACCATCCCTTTTGCCACATCAAATAAAACTCCAGTGAGTGAGTACTACTACCTGATATAGTCCCAATGAAAAAATTCTGACAGACTTACTAAGCATGACACACCACACACACTACATGGTATTTGTTTGGTATTTGAGCCCACCTTTGATAGCTGACTAGAGAACAGCTAGCTATACCACCACAGTTCTGTCATAGGGTGGACACATCACAAATCCATGGATCTGAAAGTGTTGAGAGACATGGCCCATGTCCATTGGTCACTTAACTTGGACCAAATGAAGGATTTCCTGAGCAAGCTCTGTCCTGACAAGAGACTGTTCCTAATGTCCCCAATTGTAACTGGGGCTTCAAACATGCAGCATGTTCTCAGTATTATGAAGGCAACATGGGAGCAGACAAATGATAGCTGGGCATTTTACCCTGATCTCTCTTCAGAAGGACCTTCAAAGGAGAATATAGTGAAATTTTTCAATGGTATAATTCATTACATACATACCAAATTCTCATATTTGTACAAGGTAAGCAGGACTGATCTGTATTTTCCTGGCTAACTTCACATCAGATGATGGACTGGTACGTCAGCAAGCAAACCTATGGATGGTTTGGCTGGTGCAATTCAAAAACCCAATCTTCTCCTTTGTGAAGAGGAAACAATCATGAAATGTGACAAGGGAAACAAGAAGTTTGACATGAGAATGACATCTATTCCATCAGTGAAGTGAAGAAAAGAAGTAGCAATGACAATAACAAGATTTCATACCTGGAGCTTGTGGGGAAAGTATGCTTCCTGCTTAAAGCTCAGAATGGATGTTATGTTGCACCTGGCATTCAGCTCTTTGGATGGGAGATTATCTTTATGCTATTTGACCGGGGAGTTCTGTCTCTACTCACCCCCTCAAAATTGACTGATTCCCTGAAGGGTTCCTGCAAATTCTTCTTGGGCTCACATTTGCTAATGGAATCATACTTAGTTTCAATCCTACCATCTCTCCCATCAAGGACAATCAAAAGCAGATTCAAATATCATTGCCAGATCAGGATTACATCATCTTTATTGATACACTACTCTCTTCCTCTGGATCACTATATGGTCAGGGCACAACCATAGGATGCGGCAAAATCACCATCTGCAAGCAACCCAAGGAGGAAGTCATTGTCAAGGATTCCTGGATAGACCCACTGTGATGATTCACAGAAGGCAGGATCTTGCAGATATTGGAAGAGGCTGGAATGAAGGGAGTACCAGTCTTGGTACATGAGCAACAGGTTCAAATGCAACATCCTATTACAGGCCAATTCCTAAATAATTCCACTCATATTCTTTGCTTGCTTGTCACTGCATTTTCCCAACCTCCATACTACCTCCACATTCTCTCATGTCTGGTTTCTAAACCAAGAGGACACCTGCTTTTCAACTTTGCTTGTCTTGCTGAGCTACTCATTGGAATTATCAATTGTCTCTGTGGTAGGTCATTCCTGGCTGTTTCCAGTATCTGGCATGAAATGCTTACACTAGTAGCCCATTGCAATGCTCTTAGGGATGTGGGCATACTCCATTGTAACATTAGTCTCTTCAATCTTCTTCTCATGCTGGCAATGCAGAGCAATCTTGGTGTGGAATTTGTTGATCATGTGCTAGATGAATCTGTGAGAACAAGAGTTTGAGAGAAGATCTAGAAGCTCTCTTGCCATGGCCTCCTGGGCAATTGGGGCTATCCTATCCCAATTCACAGTGATTCCTCTTCTTGTCATAGACCAAACAATGCAAGTGGAACCACTCCCAGTATCACTGTGGCTGACCACCCCCTCCCAAATGACTTGGGCATGTCTGCTGATGAAAGTGTACTTCAATACATGGTACATTCATAGTTTATCTATTTTGTTGTTCAGTTTCCTGATATAGCATAGCAGGCCTGAATGGTGGTAGAACTCAGCCATGTAGGACCCAAAATTCCAGTGCTGCATCAAGCTCACTACAACTTGGAGTTGTTCTTCTATATATTGCTCATGATTTGGCTTTTGTATGACAATCCTGGTCAACCCCAGCCCAAAAAAGTACTCATCCAACACTTTGATTCATTCTTTTCTGGAATGCAGCCCAGCATTCTCAAAACCATCACCATTCAGTCTGACATCAGTTGAACAGCACTCATGATTCCCTACATTTCCTCATACTTCCAGCCTGTTATCCCTCTCCTTGAGAAAATCAAGCAAGAACCCATCATACTGATAAAACAGAAAGGGCAAAAACTCTGTGCAAATCACAAGTTTTCACACAATGACTTTATCAATGCAATCATTACCATATTCTCCAAATTGCCAGACAACTACTGGTTGGCAAAGAGGGCAAGAAAGGGTCAGTTGCTGTATCACAAAATAGGAGCACTTTGAGTGCTCTCTTGGTTATATCTCAGTCTTCCTCTACCTGAACATTTCCCACTAGTTATGCCCTGCTCTCCCCTATGTTTATGTTGTCAAATGACTCTCTTTCATGGCTTCCTCCAATTTGCACCTCCTCAAGATTGTCCTCTCAGAGTAGTTCCAAATGCCACCCTGGGGGCCAGGACCTGAATTCACACTTGGGGAAGAAGCATCCTGGCATTGATCAGCCACTTGCAAGTCCATTAAGTGGAGACAGCCTTGAAGTATTGAGTGTTGCCAGTGGTTGGGCCAAAGTTGATACATCTTACTCTGGTTGTGAGGAGCCTGTCCCTATGGATAACAGCAGACCTGAGTGACCCTTAGTCATATAGTATCACTATGTACATACTAGTTACAGCTCTGCAAACCTGTTGTCATCACAGCCTGCATTTTAGCAACAAACCTTACATTTTGTGCCACTCTGGAACAGATGAGGATAGTGTGTAGCATGTGCTTGGCTTTGCCAAGATTGCTGTCAAAACACTCTGCATTCCACCTAGGTGTGACAGCCTACCCTAGAATAGTGCAGCCAGTGTCTTGGCTAGGTGATGCTACAGTGACTCACAAAATTGTCCCAATGTTTTGCACATTTTGATTGTTTATGGAATATATCTAGAACACAAACAGATATAAACAAAGTGTTGGTGTATGAATGGAG
>JBBPNR010000141.1:0-44245 GCA_038091015.1 Boletus vermiculosoides
TAGCCGTAAGTCGTAGTGCAACTTACAGTAAAAAGGACGGCCTGGGGGTGCCACTAGGGAATGTGGGACCGAGGCGTGTGGTGGTGGTACATAAGTTAGTGCTGGAGGCTTCTCATTGGGAGGTACAATATGCAAGTAACTTTTGGTTAATGAACGGTGCGTGACGAGCGCACCGCACCAGACGCCGGGGAGACAAGTACTCGAAGAACGTCTTACATGTCTGATCCAGTTTGTATGTCAGTCACTCGTTACAGAGTCACTCACAAGGCTCAAATGAACGACGTCGGACGGCGACAATGGGCTCATGACGATGATCGATGAGCTACAAGTCTGCTACGAGCCCGATAGGCCCATTCAACAGGCGTCCTTTGTCCGACATTGTCACACCTGTTGACGTTGCCTATCACCGTGGTCAAGGCGAATCTGACTCCGAAACGGTCAAACTTAATTTCCCATGCCTATTGAATGAAGTACATCTCGACGAACACATCTTTGCCAACCTTCACAGTTCCACGCTGATTATAATACATCCTGATGTCCGTTTGGTCAAGGACTGCGACCTGTGCGTTCTAATTATTTCCCCCCTCCGGATCCACGAACCAAGAATTGCGTGGGAAAATAGAAGTGTACGCCCGTGGGAAGTCTTAGCTTGACTTTTTCGGAACCTAACCTTAACCATAGAGTAGGGTTCCTGTTTATGGGTAAAAAATGGCGTCTTGCAGTAATGCGGTCGCACAAGAGAAAGCATGTGTTTGTCAACATCCCGTGAGACGTCTCTGTGTACGTCCTGGACTCGATCACTCTCTTCATACTAATGGTTATCACACTCCACAGCATCATCCGTGATCTATCGTGTGTCTAAGACGAAATCTTGTTCTACTCAGTGTATATTTTATTTTTTGACCGTAGTAACTGAGTGTATATTGATTCTTGACGCTACCAACCAACCTCGGGGTCAAGGGTGCCCAGAGGGCGATTGCTATGTAATTACATAATATGTTGGTGGACCCTACAAACATAATCCAAGAGTGCAAAATTTTCCCAACATACTAGCTCATCCTGCATGGACTCGAGCCCTCAGCCTCCCGGCCAAAATGCCCTCTAACAATGCATAAATCTCATAATACATCGTTCCCGACGCTATGACATTATGAGAAAATCTACTGCAACAACCAATCATGGCACACCCCTGATGGGCCTGAGGCCTGGCCTACCAGGATCATCGTAACCACATCAGATTTGGAGTTCGTACCTGATGCATTTTGATCGTGTTTCGTACGTGCTTCCGACTTATAGCACAACTTGCGAGTATTTTATTCCGAGTCCAGCCCATCACCATGGAATTCTCTGCCCTGAGCTCTCAAGACACCACAAGCACCTCCTGCATTCTATCCACCTCTGAATCGTGCCAAAGCTCGTCACTGCACTGGCCGTGTCTTCTGCCTCACGTCTACCTCGGGTTGTTCCTATCGCGGTGTTCCTCCGACAATGACCAACGTAATCTCGCTCGAATCGTTGCAGGCGCTGCTCGTAGACAGTCTCGCTGTGGTGCACCGCCCACGTTTCACTCATATTGCCTATGCACTTGGTGCCTTTTACACCGTTCTGAAAGTCGTTCAAGTCACTCGCCGCACACCGAAAACGACTGCTCTTCGTGGGCCACCGAATCCCTCTTTCGTGCGGGGTGTGGGTATGGCGATGCTCATGTCTCCAGACTCTGGGGCGGAAGAACATGGTGGGGTGTATGAGGTCTCCTTATCACTGGGTGGAAGAAAAATTGTCCTCTGCGACCCAAAAGCAGTAGCGCACTTCTTTGCAGGGGAGACATGGTCGTACATATTAACACCTTTCGGAAGGATTGCTACGGAGAGCCTCGTAAGCGTATATTTGAGCAAGAGCTGGATGATAACTCCGGGGTGTACTGATCAGGGTTGCACAGGTTGGTAAGGGAGTGTTGTCCGCGAAGGGAGAGAGTCACCGTAGGTCAGTCCTTTCTTGCGTTTTGTTTGCATGGTATACCGTACTGACAAGACCTGACAGACAACGGAAAACTTTGACTCCGGCTTTTAGTAATGCTGCAATTCGCGACTTAACTTCAGTCTTCTATGATACGGCTTACAAGGTATGCGTCTGGTCCCCTAAGCGTTGAAAATTATCTCAAGAATAAGCTTAGGCTAAAGGAATCTGGGACTCCTTGATTGAATCGAATGGTGACGGTAGCATCGTGATTGATGTCGAAAACTGGTATGTAATCGCTATTTCATGCTAGAGTAATCTAACACAGAACTTAGGATGAATCATATCTCGTACGATGATGACTCTGACTCGACCGTTGCAATGCCTAACCAAATTTGACTAGTCTCGACACGATCGGCATCGCCGGCTTTTCTCATGATTTTGGTTCACTCGATGGTAAACCGACCTCGGTGACGGAAGTCTTTGACACCTTTGGCAGTGGGGGAAACACTTTCAATATGTTCATCGTTTTGCTCGCCCAGACACTTCCATGGTTGCTGAGACTCCCGACGCCACACTCGAAGCTCCTCAAGAGGCTGAATGATGTGATGGGTGACATTTCAAACGTGTTGCTCACGAAATCGAGGAAGGAAAAGGAAGCAGGTATCTTGGAGAGAGAGAAGAGAAGTCTATCCTTGACCTTCTGAGTATGTTTGCATGTCCACCGACATTTGATGACTTGACTCATTTCATCCAGTCCGGGCTGAAAGTCAAGACAGTCAGCTCCAGTTAACGAGTGAGGAGGTGATGGCACAGGTATGGGTTGCAATACTGTGCTAACCCGAAATTTCAATGACCGTTTTCATCTAGGCCAAAGTATTACTCCTTGCTCGCTATGAGACTACCTCAAGTAAGCCGGCCAAACCTCTGAGTCGAACGAAACTCACAATGAATCGTCACTCCCTTAGTCAGTTTAACGGTACGAAATCCCACTATAATAAAGTGATATATCATTCACGTGCAACGACTTTCACTGTTTTAGTGGGCATTGATCGAACTCGCCAAAAATCCGGATATCCAAGCGAAACTACGAGCGGAGCTTCTCGCCTTCGGGGCCACTCCAACTTATGATCAGCTTCAAAATAGCCTCCCATACCTCGATGCTATGGTACACGAAACATTTCGTGTGCATCCTCCTCTCCATGATACTCTTCGCATGGCAAGTCCACATGACCAGAGAGGTTATGCAACGTTTTGACGCATATGGGATCCAGGCTGCAGTGGACGACGTTATCCCCTTGAGCAAGCCCATATGTACTCGATCTGGCGAATTCGTTGACCACATCTCTGTCGCAAAGGGGACCTACCTATCTATTTCTGTTCCGTCCATGAATCGCTCGACGGGGCTCTGGGGACCTGATGCCAAGGAGTTCAAGCCCGAACGATGGATCGGGGAAGATGGTATCCCAGCCACCGCGAAAGAGGTCCAGGGACACCGGCATCTGCTGACCTTCGTTGATGGCCCAAGGACATGTCTCGGAAAGGGATTCGCGATAGCCGAATTCAAGGTATGTACGCGCGGCCCACCTATGAATCTATGGGTGGCAATTTTTTCCCCTGAACAAATGTTTCCCCATTTCGTTACAGATTGTGCTTTCAATTCTCGTGAAAACCTTCGTGTTTGATTTTCCGGGTGGGCCGGAGACGGTGATCGAGACTGCGAGGGGCATTTTACCGAGACCGAAAGTGGCCGGCGAGGATGGCCCTGTAGTACCCTTGCGTATAAGGCGTTTCGAGTGATTCAACCGGATGCTTGTATTCTTTTAAATGATGCTGACGGACCTCTCGCTGGACTGTAGTACAGTTTGTACGGATTGTGCTATCTAAGTATGCTATGAGAGTTGACTCTTGTGTTTGTACTTAATCAGGTTATCTTCTCCCTCGTGAGTTGTCGGACAGTTTTGGTCCTTGGGTAGACCTCCTTGCGGCCTCGGGCTCTCTCCCCTCTTGAAGCTCATCTTGAATCGTCTGGAGTCATGGAGGCAGCGACAAACCATCTGAGCAACCACTGGTCAACCTTATGTGAGTAAACTTGTGGTCATTCGTCAACAACGACCTAGCTCGTCAAGGGATATGTACGTACTCCGAGTGGAAAGGAGAGTTCCTGATTGGAATGAGAGCACCACAAAAGAGTACGGCACGAAGTTGGCGTGCGGTGGTGGTGAGTTGGTGCTACATAGATCCCCCTCGAGTTATGGCATAAGGGAGACGTGGGTAACTCTTGAGTAATAAACGGTGCTTGACGAGCGCACCGTACCACTGGCGGGAGACGCTGAGGGTACGTGAAGAACGTCTTACACGTCTAGACTCCAATCCAGTTTGTATGTCAGTCACTCGACGCCAATAATTATACTCACGAAGTTCGAACGAACGACGTCGGACGGGGACAACGGGCTCAAAGCTCATAGTGACGAGCCTCGAGTAGCACAAGCCCGATAGGCTTGGTCATCAGGCGTCCTTCGTCCGACATTACATAATGTTACTATGGCAGCTGTTGAGGTCAATTGTTTGCCATCATGCACATGGTCCAGGTGCCAAATTGACTCAATAGTCAAAGAATTTCCCGAATGAAGTCATCTCGGCGAACACATTTTTGCCGACCTTCACAATTCCACACTAATGCGCGCCAGTGTCGGCGGCCTGTGGGACTGTACATACATGTGCGTTGTGCATAATTCCTCTGGTCCCAAACTGAATTCTTTTCTCAATTCAATGTGTAATTACATAATATTTTGGTGGAAAGCTCATCCTGCATGGACTCGAGCCTCAGCCTCCCAGCCAAAATGCCCTTTAACAATGCATAAATCAAAATTTGTCGCTCCTAATGCTATGGCATTATGAGAAAATCCACTGCAACAACCAATCGTGACTCCAGGCTGAGCACTGGACCCTGAGGCTTGAGGTCTGGCCTCTCAGGATCATTGTAACCATCAGATTTTGATCCTATCTCGTAAGTGCTTCTGGTTGACCATATACATATATAGATACTAACTAACCAGACTCAGGGCATGATTCGATGCGAGTCCACACAATAAACAAGCTGCGTCAGTTCTAGGATTTAGGATAGAAGCATCCACACGTTGAAGGAAACGCATCAGAGGAAACACGCATGATGCGTGCGGCGGCAATTTGGAGCGGGTAGATGTAATTTTTTAATAGAAACACGCATCCATGAAGGTGGCCTGATCGTAGAGTTCTCACAACGGCTAGATCAATATTTAGCATGGATCTAAATGTCGCTCTAAATGGGAGGGGTCGGACTTGAAGTTTTGTTTCGAGTTTAAGTAGCAGTAGAATTTGATGTTTCGTTGCAAGGGCCAGACGGTGGCGCAAACTTGAAGTTTGTGGGCTCGCTTCGTCTCGTCCAATATGTGAATCTAAACAATAAGTTTCAGCACTGGGAAAATGAGGGTCAAAACTTCAAGTTTTGTTTCATTTTCTGACCTAAACTTGAAGTTTAGTTTTCCATTAAAACCTGTCCTAAGTCACCATGCTAAGTTTGAACAACCCTCATTTTCTCAGTGCTGAAATTTATTGTTTATTCCCGATACGGTAGTAGAGGGTCTATGTCGACCAGTTGAGGTTCCGTTTTGCAGGGGATTGCAAGATTTGACGTTTATATTTAGTTATATTTACACAAGCCGTATCGGGTGTTGCCACGGATGTGGCGCGTCGCCTGTAATATTCACATATTGGACGAGACGAAGCGAGCCCACAAACTTCAAAGCTTCAAGTTTGCGCCACCGTCTGGCCCTTGCAACGAAACATCAAATTCTGCTGCTGCTCAAACTCGAAACAAAACTTCAAGTCTGACCCCCACGTTTAGAGCGACATTTAGGTCCATGCTAAATATTGATCTAGCCGTTGTGTCTGGCTCTCATTGCACAGCTTGTAAGTATTTCGAACTATAAATACATTGCCAGTCCTGCCTGTTGGGGCCGTGGAATTAGATTCCCTACTCTGAGCTCTCAGGACACCACAAGCGCCCGCTGTAGTTCATCCACCTCCGAGTCGTGCCAAAGCTCGTCACCGCACTGGTCGTGTCTTCTACCTTGCGCCCACCTCGGGTTGTGTTCCTATCGCGCTATTCCTCCCACAATGACCAACGTAGTCTCGCTTGAATCGTTGCAAGCATTAATCGCAGACAACTTTGCTGGGTGGCATCGCCCACGTTTCATCGATGTCGCCTGTGCACTTGGTGCCTTTTACGCCATTCTCAAATTGATTCGAATCACTCGTAACAGACTGAAAACGACTGCTCTCCGTGGACCACCCAGTCCCTCTTTCGCGTGGGGACTAGGCATGGTGCTCATGACGTCTCCTGACTCGGGTGCTGAATACGAGAAATGGGCGGAAGAATACGGTGGAGTGTATGAGGTCCCTCTGGCACTGGGGGAAAGACGGATTATCCTTTGTGACCCAAAAGCAATAGCCCATTTCTATGCAGGGGAGACAACGACGTATACATTAACACCTTTCGGAGAGATCGCTACGGAAAAACTCGTGAGCGAAGATTCGAGCAAGAGCTTGATCATGATCATGATGGCGCTGATCAAGGTTGCATAGGTTGACGGGGGCATGTTGGCCGCAAAGGGAGAGAATCACCGTAGGTCAGTGCTTTCTTGCATTTTGTTTGCATGGTACACCTATGCTGACAAGACCTGATACAGACAACGAAAAGCTTTGACTCCGGCTTTCAGTAGCGCTGCAATTCGCGATTTAACTCCAGTCTTCTATGATACAGCTTACAAGGTTTGTGGTCTGTCTCCTAAATGTTGATAATTATCTCAAGAATAAGCTTAGGCTAAAGGAATCTGGGACTCCTTGATTGAATCGAATGGTGGTGGTAGCACCGTGATTGATGTCGAAAAGTGGTATGTGATCGAGGTTTCATGATAGACTAAACTAAAATGGAACCTAGGATGAATCATATCTCGTAAGGGGGTGCCTTTGGTTTGGTCGTCGCATCGTCTAACTCAATGTGAATAGCCTTGACACGATCGGGATAGCTGGTTTTTCTCATGATTTTGGTTCACTCGATGGTAAACCGACCTCAGTGACGGAAGCCTTTGAAGCCTTTGGCGCTGGGGGCAGTAGCATCGATATGTTCATCGTTTTGTTCGTTCAGACATTCCCATGGTTGTTAAGAATCCCCTCGCCACACTGGAACCTCGTCAAGAAGCTGAGTGACACAATGGGTGACATTTCAAACGCGTTGCTCACGAAGTCGAGGAAAGAAAAGGAGGCAGGTACCTTGGGAGAGACGGAAGAAAAGTCTCTCCTTGGTCTTCTGAGTACGTTTGCATGTCCTCCAACATTTCAAGACTTGACTGAGTTCATCCAGTCCGGGCTGAAAATCAAGACAGCCAACACCATTTGACGCGTGAGGAAGTGACGGCACAGGTATGGATTGCAATACTGCGCCAACCCGCAATTTCAATGACCGCTTTCACCTAGGCCAAAGTATTACTCCTTGCTGGCTATGAGACCACCTCAAGTAAGTTAGCCAATGCTCTGGATCGAACGGGACTCACAACGTATCTTCACCCCCTTAGTCAGTTTAACGGTATGAAATCCCACTCTAATAAAATGATATATCACTAACGTGCAAGGACTTTCACTGTTTTAGTGGGCATTGATCGAACTCGCCAAAAATCCGGATATGCAATCGAAACTACGAGCGGAGCTTCTCGCCTTTGGGGCCGACCCAACGTATGATCAGCTTCCCAACAATCTCCCGTACCTCGATGCCGTGGTACACGAAACGCTGCGTGTGCATCCTCCTCTCCATGATACTCTTCGCACGGCAAGTACACGTGACCGGACAGGTTATACAACATTCTGACCCATTTTGGATACAGGCTGCGGAGGACAACGTTATCCCCTTGAGCAAGCCCGTACGCACTCGATCTGGCAAGCTCGTTGACCACATCTCTGTCGCAAAGGGGACCTGCGTGTCTGTTTCACTACTATGTATAAATCGCTCGAAAGCGCTCTGGGGTCCCGATGCGAAGGAGTTCAAGCCCGAACGATGGATCGGGGAAGAAGGTATTCCCGCTGCGGCGAAAGAGGTCCAGGGACACCGGCATCTGTTGACCTTTGCGGATGGCCCAAGGACATGTCTCGGAAAGGTCTTCGCGATAGCCGAATTCAAGGTATGTACGCGCGCGGTCCATCTTTGGATCTCTGGATGGGATCTGTGTTTTGCCTGTCTCCGATTCAATTTTTTCTCTGAACATTTCCCCTTTTCGTTACAGACCGTACTTTCGATTCTCGTGAAAAACTTCGTGTTTGAATTTCCGGGTGGGCCGGAGACGGTGATCGAGACAGTGACGGGTATTTTGCAGAGGCCGAAAGCGGCCGGCGAGCAGGGTCCTGCAGTACCCTTGCGTGTAAGGCGTTTCGAGTGATCCAACGGGATGCGTGTATTCTTCCTAAATGAGGCTCACGGACATCTTGCTGGACTGAAGTTCAGTACGTACGGATTGTGCTACCTCAGTGTGCTATTTATGTAGTGAGACTCGATTAGGTTTGTGTCTTGGGGCTCAATCAGGTTATCTAGATTCTTCTTTCTCGTTGCACAGTCTTGGGTAAATGCCCCTTGCAGCCTCGGCCTAAGGTGAAACTCAACAGTCAGAATTTTCCGTGTCTATCGAATGAAGTCATTAATGCGCGCAGCCCGGTGTCTGTTTGGTCAGGGATTGTGACCTGCGCGCTCTCGTTGTTTCCTTTTGTCCCCTCACCCTTGAGTGTGTCCCGCGAACTACATTGGTCCACAGGATTTTTCTTCTCAGTTATCGTGACCTTGGAGGTTTCTTTCCACCCCATGAGTAACCGTGGGAACACCTAACTACGGACACTGCTTTCTTCTTCTTTGGGTGATTTGAAATCTCCTTTGAGCAATTCTGGCGTGAGAACCCTCGAGCTCCACAAGGAGCTGGAGATGTGACACAAGATCAAAACGTTTCATCTGCCACCGACTTCGAATCTGAGACGGTTAATAACAGTGACCAGACTATTTGTGGTTTTCCGGATCCCGCCTATCGCCGTGTAATATGAATCCCTAGTACCTACCACAAGCACCCAGTCACAGTGCTGCAGTCCACCGAATCGTACCAAAGCCCGTCACTGCACTGGTCGCATCTACCTCGGGTCGTGTCCTTATCACACTATTCCTTCGCCAATGGTCAACGTAATCTCGCTTGAATCGTTGCAAGCATTACTCTTAGAAAGCCTTGCTGCGTTGCATCGCCCACGTTTCATCGATGTCGCCTGTGCATTTGGTGCATTTTACGCCATTCTGAAATTGGTTCAAGTCACTCATAGTAGACTGAAAACGACTGCGCTCCGTGGACCACCCAATCCCTCTTTCGTGTGGGGGCTAGGTAAGACGCTCATGACATCTCCCGACTCGGGTGCAGAATACGAGAAATGGGCGGAAGAATACGGTGGGGTGTATGAAGTCCCTCTGGCACTGGGCGGAAGACGGATTATCCTTTGTGACCCAAAAGCAATAGCCCATTTCTATGCAGGGGAGACACGGACGTATATATTAACCCCTTTCGGAGAGATCGCTACGGAGAACTTTGTGAGCGGAAATTCGAAAAAGAGCTTGATGACGATGATGGCACTGATCAGGGCTGTATAGGTTGACAAGGGCATGTTGACCGCGAGGGGAGAGAGTCACCGTAGGTCAGTACTTTCTTGCATTTTGTGTACATGGTACACCGTGTTGAAAAGACCTGATGCAGACAACGAAAAGCTTTGACTCCGGCTTTCAGCAACGTCGCAATTCGCGATTTAACACCAGTTTTTTATGATTCGGCTTACAAGGTCTGTGTCCAGCCTCCTAAGTGTTACGATTTTCTCAGGGATAAGCTTAGGCTAAAGGAGCCTGGGACTCCTTGATTGAATCGAACGGTGGTGGTAGCGCCGTGATTGAAGTCCAAAACTGGTATGCGGTTCATGCTTCATGATAGACTAAACTAAGATGGAACTTAGGATGAATCATATCTCGTAAGAGGGTGCCTCTGGTTTGGTCGCCACACCGTCTAATTAAATGTGAATAGCCTCGACACGATCGGCATAACTGGTTTTTCTCATGATTTTGGTTCACTCGATGGTAAACCGACCTCAGTGACGGAAGCCTTTGACGCCTTCGGCGGTAGTGGCGACACTATAGATGTGTTCATTATTTCGTTCGTTCAGGAATTCCCATGGTTGTTGAGACTCCCGTCGCCACGCTCGAAGCTCATCAAGAGGCTGAATGACACAATGGGCGACATTTCAAACGCGTTGCTCACGAAATCGAGGAAGGAAAAGGAGGCAGGTACCTTGGGAGAGACGGAAGAAAAGTCTCTCCTTGGTCTTCTGAGTATATTTACATGTCCTCCGACATTTGATAACTTGGCTTATTTCATCTAGTTCGGGCTGAAAGTCAAGACAGCCAACACCATTTGACACGTGAGGAGGTGATGGCACAGGTATTGATTGCAATACTGCGCCAACCCGCAATTTCAATGACCGCTTTCACCTAGGCCAAAGTATTACTCCTTGCTGGCTATGAGACCACCTCAAGTAAGCCAGCCAATTCTCTGAATCGAACAGAACTCATAATCTATTGTCACTCCCTTAGTCGGTTTGACGGTACGAAAGTCCACCATAATAAAGTGATATATCACTAACGTGCAAGGATCTTCGCTATCTTAGTGGGCATTGATCGAACTCGCCAAAAATCCGGATATACAAGCGAAACTACGAGCGGAGCTTCTATCGTTCGGGGCCGACCCAATGTATGACCAGCTTCCCAACAATCTCCCGTACCTCGATGCCGTGGTACACGAAACACTTCGTATGCATCCTCCTCTCCCTGATACTCTTCGCATGGTAAGTACACATGACCGGAAGGGTTATGCAACGTTTTAACCTATTTGGGAAACAGGCTGCAGAGGACGACGTGATCCCCTTGAGCAAACCCGTACGCACTCGATCTGGCAAACTCGTTGACCACATCTCGGTCGCAAAGGGGACCTGCCTGACTGTTTCAGCGCTATGCATGAATCGCTCGACGGCGCTCTGGGGACCCGATGCGAAGGAGTTCAAACCCGAACGGTGGATCGGGGAAGAAGGTATTCCCACTGCGGCGAAAGAGGTCCAGGGACACCGGCATCTGTTGACCTTTGTGGATGGCCCAAGGACATGTCTTGGAAAGGGATTCGCGATAGCCGAATTCAAGGTATGTACGCGCGGTCCATCTATAAATCTCTGGATGGGATCTGTGTTTTGCTTGTTCCCGATTCAATTTTCTTTCCCTGAACAAACGTTTTCCCTTTTTGTCACAGATCGTGCTTTCAATTCTCGTGAAAAACTTTGTGTTTGAATTTCCAGGTGGGCCGGAGACGGTGATCGAGATTGCGAGGGGTATTTTACCGAGGCCGAGAGTGGCTGGCGAGGAGGGTACTGCGGTCCCCTTGCGTGTAAGGCGTTTCGAGTGAAAGTGATGAGCCCTCCAATAGGCAGAATCAGGTTATGTTTTCTCTCTTGACTAAGTTTTGGTAGACGCTCCTTACGACCTTGACCCCTCTCCCCTCTTGAAGCTAATACTAAACCCTCTGGAACCATCCGAGCAACCACTGGGCAACCCTGCCTCGGTGAACGGATAGTGATCATCATGTTCGCCAACAACGACCTGACTCGTCAAAAGGTATACTCATACCAAGCACGCTTGTCATAACCACAAATGAAAAAGCCATATGGGAATTAAATAAAGAGATAATCATATACTACGTGATCGCTACACCATCTCCAGGATTGTAATACGCCCGCTCGCTTTTGCCCAAGAATGGTGGTGTGGAAACCCGCTTCTCATGTACCGCACGCACAGTCTTCCCGACAACTCATCCCAATGTAGTCCAGTGCACCTTAGACTACCTCTCTCGGGAGCCAGCTCGTCATGATCGATGAGTACCCTATTGATTTTGCACTCCGAGTTACTTGGGGCAGGTATCATTGCTGCTTCGATGGCATGTTTCGGACCCACCGAGGTAGGCAGTGAAGGGGGAAAAGACGGAAGCCAGAACATTCGCTGTGAGGTAAAGATCACCGGGTCTTTGGTACTATATGGTGTCGGAGATGGGAACTGGGTAGTGAGGTCAGTAAAGACCCTCTTTCCGTGAGGGAAGAGAAAAAAGCGATCACATACTGAGTAGGTGGCTATCATCTTTGCATTGGGTTCTGGATTGTCTATGTCTGGGTAGATGAACTTGACCTTGCGTTCGTACAACGTCACGACGGCGCTTTCATGTAAAACGCGTAGTATTCGACCGAAAGAGATTCCTTCGGGAAGGTAACTCCATACTGTTGGTAGTTTCAATGGCGAGAACTGGCATCCGGATGTCAAAACGTCATCAGAAATATCATATGCGGCCATCAGTCGTGTAGTTATGAGCAGTAACCTGGGTTGCTTCCCAGATAGCCGCAAGTCGTAGTGCAACTTGAAAGGGAATGATCAATGACAACCGATGTCTTGCGTGGAATCAAAGTTACCATCCACCTCCCCACAGTGCCCCGCGGAGAGTCAATCTCTGCAATCACATCCTTGGCTAGCTTGGTATAGTCATCGCTAAGCTTCATAATTCGAACCATGTGCTTGCGGTCATTTGTAACCCACCCATAGACGAGATAGTCCCCAGCAGCGATATAATTCCTCAGCCGTAACGTGGTATGGACCATAAATGTAATCCTGACTGACGGCGTCTTCGTATCTAGATGGCAAATTGCAAACCTATGCCTGGAAATACCCCCCCGTCAATACAGTCATGATAGGAGAGGATAGAACATCGGCCCACTCGTGCTTGCTAAACGCTTTCAAAAACATGAGATCATCTCCCCGCGATGACTTGTATGGACCGCTTCGCCAATTGAGGTGTTTCCAACACCACTCGCTCTGGAATATCACCGAAGCTGACTTCGTATCCGTCGAATACGACGCCATTATCGGCGGTTTGAATAAACATATATTCGAATGCCGCGTAGGATTGAACGTCCAACTGTGAAAGAGCAATACGAGCCAGTCGCTACCGGGTATGAACCTCAATCCCTGGAACAACTCAGGAATGTCGAGCGGAAAGGAGTAGCTCCTGATCGGTTTGAGGGTGCCTTGGGAGAATGCGGCATCGAGGCGTGCACTGGCGGTGAGTTGGTGCTGAATGACGCTCATGGGGGCATAAAGGAGATGTGGGTAACTCTTGGGTAAGAAGTGGTGTTTGACGAGCGCACTGTGCCAGACCAAATGACACTGAGAGTATTTGTAGAGCGTCTTGCATGTCTAACTCAACTCGCTCGTCAGTCACTTGGGATTAAAGTGGAGTCACCCACGAGGCTCAGGCGAACGATGTCTGACAGTGACAACAGGGTCATGATGATGATCCACAAGTCTTCTACGAGCTCAACGGGCCAGACAGGCAGCCTTCGCCCACCATGGTTGTGGTTGTCGACGTCGCCTGTCCTCATGGTCAAGGTTGTACTGACTCGACAGTTGAAAATTTCCTGTGTCTATCGAATGGAGTAGTCTCCGCAAACATATTTTTAGCGGTCTTTGTAGTTCCATGGTGATACACGCCTGTGTCCATTTGGTGGGGGCTGACCGACATACAGGCTGTAGGCTGTGAGTAAATCAAAAAGTCGATCATTAATGGAAGTTGGAACAGAGCTTTCCCACCATGTGTCAATGTACTGTCTTGGCTTCCCACGAAGAGGTTCTGAGCCAGGCCCCCGGCACGCGAGCACTCATTGCGCTGGAACGGGACGGATAGTACAATCAGGTAGTTTCTATAAGTGAACTTCGTGTGGGATATTACAAGAACAATTGTCACGACTCTCCGAAAGCTTGGACGTGTACAATTAATAAATAGTTCAATTCGCTCGTCGACGATCGAGGACCGAATTCGAGAACATCTCCCAGACCAATCAACGCAGTTAATCATGACGAAACAAGACTAAGTGCGGTGAAAAAAATAGATAAGTTGACCCCATCGTTTTCTCATCCTACGTATGGCTTCACGCGCAGAGGCACTTTGCATCCCACCTCGCCAGCTACTCGCGGCCTGGGAAGGAAGCCTCTGGCCATCTCGATCTTTGTCTCCGCTCCATCACACAGCTCAAAGACGAAATTCTTAACAAGCACAGACAGTACGGCCTGTGTTTAGATGCAAAGTTCTTCAGTGCCCGGATATCGAAATATCAAGCAATACTTAAATAAATCGAGACCTACCTTGAACTCAGTAATGGCAAAGTTCTTCCCAAGACATGTCTTAGGGCCATTTGAAAATGTGAGCAGATGACGGTGTCCTTGTACTTCTCTGGCCTTTGCTGGGATCCCGCTTTGACTACAGTCATCTTCGAGCCATCTGCTGGGTTTGAAAACTTTGGCGTCTTCACCCCAGATGACTGATGAGCAATTAACGGATCCCATTGGAATAACGAGGACGGTCCCTTTGGCGATAGACAGATTCTCGACCAACTGACCAGATTTCGTGCGAACGGGTTCAGACAGAGGAATCACGTCGTCTTCGACAGCCTACATATTATGAGGGGGATGATCGGATTAGAAATAAGGGGCGAAATATATGACGATAGGCGTACAATCCGCGTAGTTTCACGGAGAGGAGGGTGGATGCGAAGGATTTCGTGGACGACGGCATCGAGATAGGGGAGACCGTTGGCAAGTTGATCGTACGTCGGATCTGAACCGTGCTCGAGAAGTTCATTTCGCAGCTTCGTCTGGATGTCAGGGTTTCTTGAGAGCTCAATGAGAGTCCACTGGATGTCGGGGGTGAGCGTTGGTACAGGCACGGTGTGAATTGGATTACCGTCAAGCTAACTAGTGCAGACATGGGTCACACTTTCCCCCTGAATTCAAGATGGAGACTCACTGGACGTGGTCTCATATCCTGCAAGAAGCAAGACTTTCATCTGTAACGAAATCTGAGAAAACTCTGACATTCATTTCCAATATCTCGGATCACCTGCGAGAGCACCTCTTCCTTTGACAAGTGGAACTCTGACTCGGCGCTCTCCCCCTTGACTGTTTCGAACATGTCAATGACTTGGTTTGTGTTTCCAAAAGAGAGACGTACTCAGTAATCCAATAATGGACTTTTCCTCCTTGTCACCAGCTAAACCCATATCTAACTCCTTCTTCGTTCGAGCGAGTAAAACATTCGATATTTCCTCCATCGCAACGTTCAACTTCTGGGTCAACCTCGAGCGCGGCGTGGGTAGCCGTACAAGAAACGGGAACACCTGCGCCAAGAGGCTGAGGCCGATGTTTAACGCGGAGGCAGAGGATGAACTAAAAGTATCGAAAATCTGGGTGACCGAGGCATGTTTTCCATTGAGAGCACCAAAGTCATGTGAGAAACCTGCGAGACCGATGGTGTCGAGGCTGCAGCGATGTGTGAAGCTAGAGAATAGACAGTAAGACAAAAGACAAAAAGCTTACGAGATGTGATTCATCCTTGACGAACGACAGTTAAACCATATGTCGGCCAAAGACGATGATACCTGAAGCTCACCAATTCTGTACATCAATGATGGCACTATCTTCGCTGCTTGATTCAATGAGAGCGTTCCAGGCTCCTTTAGCCTAACGGGAACCAGTGACACATTAGATGGACACGAATATCCAATAGACCGGGGCGGTACCTTGTATGCCGAGTCGTAGAAAATCGGCGTCAACTTCCGAATCGCAGTAATACTAAAGGCTGGAGTCAACGATTTGCGTTGTCTGGCGAACAAATCAATTTCTCATCGCCACATTGGATCTAAGAACGTGCCTTTTGTGGTTTTCTCCTTCAGCCCAAAATAGACCTCGTCCGAACTATTATGATATAATCAGATACCAGACACGATACGCCAGACAACAAGCTTAGAGCCTCGACTTACCCCATGCTCGAGGGCTTTCTTCACCATAGGGGTTCGGACATACGTCCAACTCTCCTTTGCGTGGAAGCTTCCGATAGCTTTGGGGTCATACAAGACGATCCTGCGTTCCCCCAGAGTCGAAGGCATTTCATACACTGCGCCATACTCCTGGGCCCACAATTCATATATGGAGGCTGGGTCATCAACCTCCATAAGCATCTTTCCAACGCCATACGCAAAGCTCGGACTGGGAGGACCTCTCAGCTTGGGAGTGCGAACCCGCCTACGCGACATGCGTATTAGCTTGACGAATGCCCAGACCACTGTGCACCCAACGACTGCATTGAATGCAGAGAGAGGTGGAATCTGAGACAGAATCCTGTTCGTTGACTCAGCAACTTTTGTGGAGAGTATTTCCATGGCTTCGATGGAGACGACTAGATGAGAGGGTCAGTAGAGGGTGTCGGGGAACCTGGCTGAAGTACGAATGGGGGACAGACTGCTTTTATATACCGTGTGCGGTGGTTTCCACGTAATCATCATCAAGTTAGACGCAGCCGACTATATTCGTATTGCCGTGCCGAGCACCAAGTAACACAGGTCGGATTTGGTACACAAGAATATTCGAGGTGATTTCGTGAACACATTTCGCCTGGGATTTGCTGACAGAACGTTCACGAATCTGTCTCCAATATTTTTGTGTACCAAATTCAACCCTGTTTGAGGTGTAACCTGGCAGTGCCAATAGCCCAGACGTCACCCGTCACTGCGGCCGGCACGTGCCGGGTGGACACGCAAGCATTGTAGGCACAAGGGAGCGGCCATTTCCAAACTGCCTGCGGGGAACAAACATTAGTACAAAGACAAGCGGAACGCTGCGGATGAGCGAGTAGTAAAGGACCAGAAAGCCACCTTCACAACATAGTGGAGGCAAGACATAGAGTCGTGGGAATCGCATAGTATACGGCTGAGGTCGGGACTCGGGACTCGGGACACAATCATCCATCCTGACTTCTATCAAGAGACGCGAAACCAGTAAGCATCACTCACAACAATATAATCACCGACGGGCGTACCGTTGAATGAACCACCATCGACGACAAAAGCATGCTTAGCAAGCCTAGGGAAATGTGATTTTCCTCGTGTAGGTAGCACCGACCTGCGAGGCTTCGCCAGTGCGGAGGTGTTCTGGCACCGGGCTCGCTGGCCTTCTTTGGGCCCGGGCCGCCGTAGGGGGCTTGTCGCTGACTTCCAGGGATTGTCCAGCTCCATGCTGGGACGTCTGGGTACCTTGGAGCGTCGTCGTCGAACCGTCGCACAGTGGTTCGTTCTCTTTGCCACTCCCCTTCGCGGGTATCAGGCGTTCTATGGGTATCGTGGTTTTGGGTATCATGGGTATTGCGGGTATCTTGTCAGCGCTGGGCTGACCAACATCAACATTGATGTAGGCAGTGATGAGAGGCTTCCCTGGTAATCTCGAGGTCCCCTGACCGTCATTCCTTTGCAGTCACGGTATGGAGTATCAGACCGGACAAGGCACTGGCACCGGTAAGTCACCGAGGCGGGCTAGTACGGCACTGCGTATGTACTCTAGTTGGGTAAGCGTGATTCAATTGATGAACCCACCGGATGCGGGCATATCTTGAGAGAGACAGGCTCAGGCTGTAACGCATTCAGAGCGTTCGTTGCGACTCGGGCGTATTCATCATATCGTCGTCGACCTTCCATGTTGTTGATCCTGGTGGCGAGTTCCTCGATCGTTTTCTTGTACGATTCCGTCCGAGTCTAAGACCTCGTGCTGCGAAAGCACTAGACCGGTAATCCAATCATCCCGGGACGCCACTTGTTCACACAACTCGGTTCCTACTAGCTGATGATACAGATCAGCGGCAAGCAGGGGGGAAAGAGACTGTGCGTGGGGTGTTTCTGCCAGTGATGGCTTGGAATTTGTAAATATGGTGATGCTCAGGTACTTTGCTGATGGCTAGTTCACAGATTATGCAGGCTAGTGAGACGATGCATAGTATGTGGACTGGCCATCAGGAAATGCAACTTTTTGTGTTTTCCATTAAGTATTATAGGGGTTAAAACACTGGTGAGAATGGCGGGGTACGGGCCACGAAAAAGAGAAGTCAAGAAAACTAGTGTGAATGTGAGTGGAAGGAAAAGGAGATTGAAAATTGCAGGATAGTGTCAGTGTTTAAGTACGAGTTGATGAGAAGCATCGAGTACCTTCGAATTGATTGTGGACTCTTTTGGACGTGCAGCGCATCCTTTTCAGAAGCATCAGGCTCATAACGACATTGGCACCCTCATGTCCACTTTCGAACTCGTCATGATTTTGGGTGTATATATCATTTTATATATGGTTCCCTTCATCACAAGTTGTCCGACTTTATAAAGCCGGGACAAGTCACTCGACAATGTACATCATAGGGGCATTTCACTACCCCAACACCTGTGATAGCTAGTAACTCTATAAAAAACAAGATAAATCCAGGTACCTCCCCCCATCTCATGTCACCCCGGACTCTCACTTCTTCCTACTCCCCCTCCTTCCCACTCCCTTCCTTCTCCGTTTCGGTTTCGGTTTCCGTCTGTCCCTGCTCTCCATCCTGTACCAACCCCGCCTCCAACGCCATCGAATAAAACCGACTCGACCGATCCGCCAACAACACCCCCGGCGTGTCAAACTCGGCTACACGACCCTGATCGAGTACCAGGACGCGCGTCGACTCGATAATCGTGTTCAAGCGGTGTCTATAGAGTGAGCGAAAGAGGAGGCGACATAGGCCGGCCGTCAGCAAAACGCGTATTCGTCCCCCCCAAAAAAACACAACGTACGCGATCGTCAAGATCGTCACCTCGTCAAACAGAGGTCCCCGAATGATCTCTTGAATCGCCCGGTCCGTATCCAAATCGACAGCAGACGTCGCTGTCATTCCCAACACGTCAGCATCGCAAGTCATGATACCTGAGCAACCCAAACGCACCTTCGTCGAGAACGAGCACCTTGGACTATCACACACGTCGTCAGTAACACACATTCCAACCACTCACTCAGCCGCTCACCTTTCTCAACAACGCCCGCGCGAAACATAAGAGCTGCCGTTGTCCAGCCGACAACGACGATCCGCCCTCTTGAACGGGCGCATCAAGACCCTCTGGAAGGCTCTCCACGTACGATTTCAAATGAGCCTAAAAACGCCCAGACTCGTCAGACCGAAACAACGAACAAACGTAGGCACAAGATACACACGTGTTCGAGCGCGACCCAAATATCTACATCTTGATACTCACCCACAGGATCGATGTTCTCCCGGAGGGTGCCTTCGAACAAGTCTGGAGTCTGAGGGACAATCGAGATCACCGATCGCACTTTTTTTCGAGAACAGCGATATAATCAGTTGTCATGTTTTTGACACCAAGTTGGAACATACGGTCGTGCAACCCGATCGTGCTAATGTCCACCCCGTCGATAAAGATCTTTCCAGACGATGCCTCCAAGATGCGGAACAGTGCAAGAAGCAGCTGTCGTACAAGGGTCAGAAGAAGCAAAGAAGCAACAACAAGCGCACAGACTCACCGACGACTTTCCAGCGCCCGTCCTTCCAACGATACCGATTTTCTCCGCTGGTTTCTGATCGAAGGCGCATGAAAACTCAGGTTACATACGCCGAGAGACAGGATACATACGATCGTCAACGAAATCTCCTTCAACACCAGGTCCAACTCGGGTCGATACCTCATCGAATACTCGCTGCACGCACGTGAGTACCTCTGCCCAAAACACACCAACCAACAAGCTTCGACTGACCGGAACTCGACTTCGCCAGCACCAGGCCAACCCGCAGGCGGCTTGCTATCTGGCAGCTCGCGAGGTGCCTCCGGAGACAAATCATTCGCGTAATGCGTGATTCGCTCCACGCTGACCACGTTCTGTTCCACCTCGCTCGCCGAACGCACGAGCCAGTTCTATCCCACAACCCAACACTCTCAACGACGAAAACACGGGAAGTAAGGGTTGCAATGAACTCACCAATGCTCCTGTCGTGTTCAACGCATAGGACAAAACCATCCCGACAAGGCCGGCATCCACATTGCTCGTCACCACGGCAGCGATGGCAAACATCGCGGTGAACAGAATGATGGCTGAACCGACGAATTCCAAACGGACGGCAAGCCATCGGTTGACAGAGATACTGGGGAGGTAACACATTTGGTTTCGATCGATCCGAAGTGCGTTTTGTGCAGTGAAGATGGCTTGTTGGTTATAGGCTCGAATGGTAGTCAGTCCGGACAGAGACTCAGAGAACCAAGCGAAGATGGGCGACTTCGAGACGGCGTCAAGACGTTTGAGTTCACGCGAGGTTGAGAGGTAGTAACTGAAGAAACACGGGATCAGAGGTGGATGGAACACCAATCGAATGACTTACACAGTCACTTGATAGTAGAACCACGACAGGGGAATCACGGTGAGGATGAAAGGAGGGAAACTGAAGCCAATGACCAACAGGATAGATGCAGTGGTGCTACATGTCCTGACCAGGTTTTGAATAACCTTGCATAGGGCAGTCAGCGGATATGAGCGTTGTTTGCCATGGATGTACTCACTCTCCCTAGAACTAAGTCGACGACGTAGATGTCACGGGAGAACAAGTTCAAGATCCTATAGCTCCGGTCAACAGGCATCACCAATCACATAAATCCAAGGGCTACCATACCTTCCAGTAGGCGTCATTTCAAAGAAGCTCAACGGTGCCCTCATGACCGACTCCAACATCTGTCAGGCACAATTCGTCAACCCTTTCTCGCCAAGACCTGACAGACGCACCGAATCGTGCAAATACTTGGAGCTCCTCAAGGAACACAATACGAAGATCAGCAATCCCGCTGCTCCAGCCGATATGATTGACAACAAGTTGAAGAACCCATATCCAAGCAGATAAGGATCCTCCAACCCGGCATTCTCTCCCGTCTCGCGGTTCCTCTCGCCCCAGAGACGAAGCATGATGGTGGCCGCGACTGACGTCACCTGCGCCAAGATTGTGGCGAGTACGAAGACACAAAAGCCTGCCTTGGACGCTGCTCGGAGGTACTGGGCGTAGACCTCCTTCTTGACACGCCCTTGCTCGCTGTGCTCCTTCGACATTCCAGAACTCGTCGCCTCGCGGATGGAAGGGAGAGGTACGATGACCGCCTTGCTGAAGCTCGTGCGTCGGACGACCTTCTCCACTACAGAGTCGATCTCGTCGATAAGCGTCGTTTGCATGTTGCTGTCGACCGTCGTTGGCGTACTGATACCGCTCCCGCTCGTATGTGCCGGGGTCACTGCTCCGCTCGTTGCAGTAGAAGAACCATTCGTGGTGTGATTTTGACTGTGATATCATATTGAAAACTACCACGCACTTGAAGCGAGAGATGACTTACATGAGCTTGCGAACCGCGCTATCAGGGATCGAGATGAGCTGTCGGTACGATCCACTCTCGAGGATGATACCACGCCGAATATATACGAGCTGATCAAAATGCTTGAGAAACGCAATGCTGTTGGTAACGAGGACTCTAGCTTTGGTGGCGAGGAGACCTTCAGGACCGATGACGTTGTCTGAGGAGGCCCCAGTCAGTGTCGTAAATGTTATGGATAGGGTTCAGATGGGAGATAACATACCAAAAACGTGACGAGCAACATGAGAATCGACCGCGGCCAGGACGTCATCGAGAAGGACCCTACACTTGCATGTCAGCACGCAAGAACTACTGTTACAATTCACCGACTCACAAATCGGCTCTAGCATATACAGCACGTGCCAGCCCGACTCGAGCACGTTGTCCACCACTCAACTATAATCGCAATAAGAAAATGCGTTGTTATCAAAGACCAACGAAACCTACAGTGATTCCTGCACGATAATCTCGTCCTCAGATGTTCACAAAGCACTCTATTAGACACTCACCCTTTTCACCGACCTCGGTCATATCGCCCTGTGGGAGGACCGCCAGATCAGGTTTCAACGCACAAGCTGAGCACAATGGTGAATAAAAGGCCATTTGCGTCGAGTACCAAAAGTATGCACCTTCGATGACGAGGTTATAAAACGACTCGTCGTACGCATGCGAGAACAGGATGTTTTCGCGGACAGTGGCAGACAAAATCCTGGAATGGGTTAGTACACTCGATATGAATAGCTAGGGCATTGTACGTACCAAGGATTCTGAGCAGCATAGGCTACGGTGCCGGACAACACCACCTCTCCCCCAGTCTTCCGCATATCACCGATGATGGCGGACAACAGACTACTCTGAGTATGACCCTTTCAGTACACGCCCCTCCCAACATCAAAACGACACGCTCACCTTGCCGGCCCCAACTCTCCCAAGGATTCCCACCAAGTCACCTTTTCGGACCGTCAAATTGATGCCCTCGAGCGCGGGTTGAATACCATTCTTGGTCCACTGGAACTCTGCGTCCCTAATCGACAAGACTTCGTCACCGATGGACAGGGAACGTTTCTCAATCCGTTTCACAGCATCCTCTTGGAGTTCCTCTGCATGCAGGAAGTCAGAAAGACGTTTGATTGAGACAAGAGCTTCAATGATGTTGGAGGTCACTTGACTGAACTGCGTACAGGCAAGAACGTGGGTGACGCGACTCTGATCAAATAGGACATATTGCGTACCATTGCGAGAGGGAATTGGAGAAGCATGAAGAGGGAGATGGCAGGGAAGATTACATCGGCGGTAAGGGGCCTCGCTGAGAACACTGAGGCGGTAGCCAAAGAGCTGAATGCGACGATCACTATCACACAATCATAAGACGAGGTACCACAGGGAACTAGAGCACATACACGGAATACCACCCCAGAGGGTGGTGCTCATCGCCGTGGCGATGCCAATTTTTCGGAGCAGCTTGAGCTCCAAATCGTTGCGGACGTGCAAGACACGACGAATGAACGCATATTCCCATGCATAGAGTTTGATGCTGGCTGGGGCGTGGGCATACGTTGTAGCTTTGACAGGAGAGAACACTCACCTCTTGATGTTGGCGAGTAGTTCACTCATCAATCTAGTGCGTTTATCCCGATTCTTCATCTGTTTCTCATGCATCTTTTTCAGAATTCGTGCAATGAAAGTGTTCAAGGGTATAGAAAAGATCATGATAGCCACGCCAACAAACGCAGACCAGCCAAGAAGGTTGTAAAGAGAAACAAATGCAAGGGTGATCTAATTCTCAAGTCAGGGACACGCTTCAACGATAAATAAGTAGAGTCACATGCCTGGTATGGTCCAGAGATGGCAATGAGTCCATACGTGCAGAGATCCTGCATTCTAGTCGCATCAACCGACATCAAGTTAACGATATCGCCCGTGGCACGACCACGTTCGTCGCTGGAAAGGACCAGGGCCTTTTTGTAAATGGCTGTGACAAGGCCGGCGCGGACACGCATACCAGTCTCGAAACAAATCTGAAAATACTAGAAGAGAATGCTGTTCAGCTAAAGAACGGTGGTCAGTGGAACATCTTGTTACCTGGTGAAGGATGATGGTCTGGGCCATGGATGCGGCAAACATGAGGATAGCAATGGTGTAGCCCAGGAGGGGAGTGGAAGTAGCCAAGAGTCCTAGACCTTTCTTGTCCTGGTATTCAGAGATGTAAGACAGGAGTGCGCGCAGGAGGAGGGGTTGGACGAAGGCCAAGCTGTCCTGGATGAGCTTGAGAAGACCAGCAACGAGATAAGGACCGCCGTAGGCGACGAAAAGGGCAGTCCATAATCCGGAGCTAGACGCGGTTCAGGCAGAGGTCTACCAAAGCAAAGTTGTACTCACTGTTTCTCGAGGGCATCCTGGAGATCGTTTCCAAGGTTGGCAGACTCGTCACGGGGAACGAGTGCGGGCAAATCGTCCTGTGTGATGACGACGCGTGATCCTTTACGTAAGAGGGGAGTCAGCCACGCAAATGACCAGATGCTGAATATGTTGGCGGTAAGCGTGGGGCTTTCAGTGTTTGAATCCGAGGTATCGTCAGGAGAGATGCATTCAAGTGCAAACGAGAGTAATCCAAGACAGAGAATCGCCAATTTCAAAGGAACGAGCGGCATGAGGGGAAATGTTTGTAGATAAGAACGTGTCCAAATAGCCCGGACGATAGTGTAGCAGGGCCAGAAGAGCAAGAGGATGGAGGAGGAGGACCGTGTTCGGCTATGGTTGAGGCGGGTCAAGGACAAGGCGAGGAGGAGCGCAAGAGACTCGAGTGCATGGGGCAGTTGAACGGCTGTCCTGGCATGGCCAGTGAGAACGAAGAATAGACTGGATAGACTGATCTTGAACGCAAGACCAAGAAGTGTCTGAAAACGAAATGAGCACGCGCAAGGTACCAACTCGGAAGCAAACGCACAAGCTTGGCCCAGAGTCGCCAGCGGCTGTTGCGGGAGAGATCACGCGAGGGTGCATATGAGAGCAGGGCGATCCGTGCGAGGGCGGCAACGGAGAAGACGGCGAGGACTGAGGGAAGAAGGATGCCTTCTTCGACGCAGAGGGACAAGTCAAACTCTCTGAGGTGGGATGTCAACTGCCATCCGTCACTGTCGCGGCACTGCATGAGCGCCATCTTGCGCGACGATGGCGACGCTCGACGGGACTTTTGTCTTTTTATATGAGTCGATTACATCATTCAATTCACTCGCTTGATCGAATTAAGAGTCGGACCGGTACGGCCCGTGAGCTTGATAAGCCTTCCAGTCATTGTACGTTGTACTGCGCATCGGTTCCGCACTAGGCTCAGCCCCTCAAACACCATCGAGCCGTTTCAGACAGTGAACCGATGAAGGAGTAAAAGTCGGACTGGCACGGCCCTTGATAAGCCTTCCGACTTCTCCCATTCTTCCAGCTCACTCACGTGCTGCCAGCTGATTACAGCGGACGGGGGATTTTTACAGCCTTGTCATCTGTGTGTCACTCCGCCTTGGGGTCTTGCAGTATTGTCTCAGATGTCTTGATGAACAAGTCTGAGGATTTCAAAGATTCCGTTCCGATATTGAGGCTGAGAAAACTACTTCAACGTCAGCACAGAGTGCTTGCCACATCCGAGACCTGGACAGAACTTATCGAATACAACCAATGCCTCGTAACCAAGCGACTTATAATCCAGCATTGGCCCGTCTAGCTTTCCGCTGAGCAGTCAAGGTATCCCTCTGTGTCGACCTGAAGGTACGTTAATATCCATTCCTCATTTCGCCTTACCAGCAACTTGAAAGCACGACTCCGCCACTAGATTTGCAACAAAGAACTGAATCTATTTATACCGTCCATTTAACAGAGCAATAACGAGCTCTGCTCAGCGCTCTTGCAATCACCTCAATCCCTCCCTCGTCCCATCCCCGACAACAAACTAAACTCGCTAGACACCCCCTGCGCATACAAATCAAACTGTCCACGCTTGCGTCGCGACGACTGCGATCCCATCCGACGCAACTGTGGCACTCCCTCGACCGCCTTTCGCAGCGTCGACGCCTGCACCATGTTCGGAATCGACAAGTTCTCGCTGAGTGCCGCGTGGATGTTTCGCTCCATCCGGACTTGCTTGGGCGTGTCTGCTACGCCCGTCTCGTCCGACGCTCCGTCTGCCACATCCGTGTTCCCTTGACTGTGCGTCATACCCGCGTTCGTCGCGTTCGCCAGTGCCTTCCTCTTGACCACGTTCTCCCCGTGGGTCTTCACGGCACCCATCCCTCTCTTCGGTATAGCGTCCACCCCAATGCGCCCGAGTCGATCCATGTGCAACCGACGCCGCAACGCGCTTTCTGTGAGCAGCTGGACGTACTTCCTCCGATGAGACCGTTCTTCCCCTCCCGAACTGACAGAGGGCGTGGGCACAGCGGATACAGTCGAACTTTCAACAACCCCGTCCCCGCCTCCGCATCGTGGGCCCGCCTGTTCTTCCTTCCAGACATACGGTGGTCTCATCGGGGTATACCGAACGAGCCGCGTGTCGTGCATCCCGATCGGCATCTGCAACTAACACCGACATCACCCACGTCAGCCCCTTCCCACCTATCGACCCGACCCCGGAAGCCTAAATCCAAAACGGACGTACCAAGCGTGGGATATGCTGAATGTGCAACAGTAACTCTGACCGAATCACCTCCAGCTTGGCGATAATGAACTTCTATATCCAGGTTTGCCAAAAAAAACGATCATAATTCATGAATAAATTGGAAAACAACGGGAACTCGAACGGCCAATCTGATATGCGCACCTCGTCCACTTCCAAATGGAGCACCCGACGCTTAGATAACCGGAGGAGGAGCACGAACGAGGACGCTCTCGCGATGATCAACATTTGCCATGGGTTCGCAGGACCACTGATGTCGTGTAACAACGACGTTGACGTGATCGCGTCCTGTAAGCGGAGATCCAGTCAACACAACGTTCTTGAGCCTGATAGGATCATTGATGCAGGCTGACCATCACAGGAGCGCCGTCATCGAGCAACGCCATCAATTCGACCGCTTCTTGCTTGGCTTCTCGCATTACCGATCGTACGACCTGCAGGAGGACAGTACAAGCGTTCCACAAGGCTGAAAGCAAGCGATAGATGGCCACAAGAACGTGGAAGAGTGTCACGAGGGTAGACATTTATTTGGTGTGATGGCTGTCTGCGAGAAGGATGTCTGGGCATTCACTGGAGCTCACGAGTCCGTATTTTAACCTGTCAGCCGCCGAGCCCTTGAAGCTGGTGGCTGACGCTTTCAACTCGAACCCAGCGATGTCAAACACATTGACGAATAAGCGGGGACACGAACCCCCCTCGTCGAGTACCACGGCTTCTAGTACCAGTAGTATGCATGATGAATAACAAAAATATCAGTTACCACGTGTCCTGCAGCTGAGCGGTAGAAACACGAGATGAATAAGCACAGATAACATCACCTGCCCTTATAATTCAACCAAGATACCTATGCACGGCACGCCCTAACTCTCAAAATCAAACGCAATCTCCCGCCCACCCCTCGCACTCCGTCTCCGTCGCCTCATCCTCGCAGCCGCAAACGGCAACACACCCTCTTTGTCCCTCCACCTCTCTGCTCGCCTCTCCAACGTCTCTGATAGCCCCAAACTGTCGGGAATCATCTCTCGTTGGGTCTCCTCGACGATAGGCCCCACCGCGCCTTTCCAATCCCAGTTTGCACCCCGATGCACCGCCTTGCGGAACAGCTCACCCAGGAGCGCTTTGTGGACGATCCGCGCCAGGGGAATAGGTGAAAAGAACGTGCGCTGGTGTGAGCCTTGGTTGTCGACACCTGTCAGCATCGCGACGGTTGGTATCTGTGCGTGTCGTCCGCGGAGATCGACTTGCGACGGGAAGTGGAGGAAGATGGGTACATCGGGGAGATCTTCGTCTGTGGGCCGAGCATGATCCCCGAGACTGAGCAAATGTGAGACGATTTCCACGCCGACGGAGGATGAGTCGCTGCGTTCTGACGCGGGCCGGGGCTGCCGGATACGATCCAGGAGAGTGGGTAAATCCGGATCTTCGTTGGCGCGGAGGTAAGTGAGGAAATCGGCGAGACGGTACGTGCCTTCTGGGCGGGGGAGGTTCGCCTCGTGTTTCATGCGATGAAGCAGATTTACAAAGACGATGAGGTAGGTCTGGAGATTGGGTCGAAAACCGAACGCGTCCAAGGCGTGGATGGCGATCAATGCCGCGGCGTAGTCTTCCCGTGCCATGAATGTCCGAAGGGCGAGATGGAATGCGGACACGGAGACGACCGTCGACCGCCCTAATAGCTGACCTTTGGTCTGATCTAGGTGGCACGCGAGCATGTCCCGGAAGAGCATTCGAGGTGGAATGGCATTCTCGGGACGTCTATGTCTCCGGGCTACGCGGGGGTTGTCCAGCAAGGTCGTGGCACGAAAGAGCATCTTGTAGGTGACGTCGTTGGGCATCAGCTCGTCAGATCGCTTCTCCATGAGGACGTGGTAGAGCGAAAATGCTTCCTGAAATCGTTGTTGAACGAAATTGACACGGATAAGGGCATTGAATACGTTCGCATCAGGGGAGACGCCCGCCGACTTCATGCGAAAGAGCACATCTTGAATCGCATCGCCGTTCTTAGGATCGATGTCATTGAGGGTACTGACGATATCCGAATACGGCGTCACGTCTGGTAGCACGCCTTGTGTGCCACACGTGTCCTCAAAAACCTGGAGCCACGCTTGTGCGGCGTCCAAACGATCGGCGCGCATATTGATACTCGCGAGCTCACCGACGAGGTCTGGATGCTCGCTGAGCTTGATCTGGCGTATTAACACGAATGCGTGAGCAACGTCATCTACGAGTGCACCCGACGCGCGTTTGACGTCTGTCAGATAATGGATGAGGTCCATGAACGCCGGGACATCGTACGCCTGTTTCTCAAAAAGTTTTTTCAACGGGGGGAGGATCTCCCTGATATTTGTCGCTTTATGGACGATGTTGAGCGCGACCATGCGGAGAGACAGGGAATGGACTGCCAGGAAACCCTCCTTGAGCATACGGTCATACACGGCAAGTGCGACGTCGAATAAGTGTCTTTCCAAGCAAAAGCGGGTCAGGCGAGTGAATGCCACGGAACGGTAAGTGTTGTAAAATTTGGCGTCGGAGAGTTTGGACATGAGGTAAGATTCGAGCGTGTCGGCGCGCGGTGTGAGGAGCAGTCTGTCCGCGCCAAAGAGAAGCGTATTGACCCTCGCTCTGTAAATTTTTTGTGATGTTACTGGTGTGGGCGTAGTTGGGCCAGCCAGGTTATGCGCAGAACGGATCCAGTTGCGCGAGACCATGGCAGAGCGAAACGAATATACATGTCGAAATGGCGGAAGCATACATTCACATTTGCCTTGTGGTCGTCTTGATGGTCTATGTGACGTGACATCGATCACGTGCCCCACGTGACATACGCGATTGATATTAATTATTAACGCGTCGCGTCGCGTCCTCTTTCCTTCCTACCACCGCCACCCCTTCCTCATCGATGACGGACGACAAATTCTTACAAAAACTACATCGCGTCCTCCTCGAGGCGTTCTACCACTTCTTGTTTCCGATCCGTCCTATGATTGCTTACAATGTTACCCATGACACGTAGATCCACGTTGTTGAAGGGGCGATTATATGTCCGAATTGCAAGCATTCCTACCCGATCTCGAATGGCATTCCGAACATGGTAAGCTCCTATGCTGCATGCTCAATGGTCTGCACAACCATAATTGCACCTTGTTCGTAGCTACTAGCGGAACATGGAATTGGTCGATGCTCGCATCGACATCAAAGGTCTTTACCGACTTGGATATGATCAGCTACAATTGATAGCATCCAGAGAGCATCCCGACATTGCAAGTGATGCAGCTACTGATCAGTCGTTGTGTTTTCATCAAGCTCAAAATTGACACCGTCTGAGGCGCCATTTCTGAAACTTGAGCACAGTGACTTAGTGAGTGTTTCGGTGGTGTGCACGTCCCAACACCTGCCGGTTGTCGGTGTGGTTGGGTAGACCACAAGATCGCACTCGTGTGCGAGGTTGCCGCGTTTTGCGTGCCCTTAAAGATGGCTTGGGCTGTCCCGGAGTAGTAATGCGATGCAACGATGAGGGAAAGCGGGTTGTCAGGTTTTGAAGGGGTGTAAACGGTCGTTCCTGGGAAGAAAAAGGTAAGTGATACCTGCTAGCGCGAGGTGCCAGTGTTAGAATGGGCGGAGACGCGCACTGACGCTGATCCGGTTAGATTCAAAGTTGGCGGCGACACGCTGCATAATGTTCTGTGGTGCCTAGTCAAATCCCCGCCCGCTTCTGATTCGTGTCTCAAGCGTTAAACATTAAGCATTCGCCTTTTTGAACGGGTATGCATCATGCAGCTGAATCAACCGATGCACGGAGGACGTCAAAAGTGATAGTGTATCGGGTCATACATGATGCTCATCCTTGGTTACAGTACTACATACACTGCATGAAGTACCCACAATCCCAGAGACTACAATACTGTGGCGCAAGTCCAACCTAGGGCTTTCAAGTAGGTTTTCTTCGCACATCTGGGACATTCTTCCCGTGTTCCCATACCATATGCTTAGGAGTCGCCGTACTGCCGAACTTCACCTGCGCATTCAGGTATTCCATGTAACGTCTTTCGGTTTCGGAAATCTGCTGAATGTGAACGAGGTCTCGGAGAGTCCTCATAAGCACAGGGTACTTGGCCAAAAATGGATACGTCGTGGTTTCGACTCCCCCAGCATATACGCGCAGACACCGTCGTCAACATCCCGCTCTGGGAAGTTGACGGAGAATGACGACGGCTGACCAAGGTCGGCCAAGATCACGATGTATGGAAGGGGCTCAGAATCGGAGGTAGGTGGAACTGTGCCTTCTCCGCCCAGATTTTTATGTCGTCGGGTGATGGACCGCAAGACATCTTTCAAATCCGTCGATTCTAGAGCCTTGTCGGAAATGAAAATCTGCGACATTCGCGATTTCGCTGATGCGTTTTTGGAGCCGCCTTTGAAATAGATGGGTACGACCTTGTCGATCCGGGGTTGTTGGTGGCAGCACTGCACCGCACTGGTCCTCTGCCAGTGACGTAGTGTCCACTCGTCCAAGCTAATATTATGGTGGATCATCAAGATCGAAGTTACGTATGAAAATAGAAGACGGAAGACTGACACTAATTCGTGCCCTTCCTCTGATCCAGTGATGTTCGCGTCCATGCATACCCAGTGCGAGAAATTGAGATACGCGTTTTCGAACACTTTGCGTGCAAGCGATCCTTGCGTGCCCTTCTCGTCCTATATCTGTGGTCCAAAAATGAATTCGAGCCAATCTACGACCGGAATCATTTGGCAGTCAGCGAGGTGCTCTTCCCATGTCCGTGGCGGCCCGATGACCCCGTTCTTCGCCTGTGCGCGAATGTACAAATCCTTGGCTAGCAACCATAGTAATCGGCTAGCCAATTTGTTGCGTTGACCCATGTCGATCATGCCCGAGTCAATGGCCGCCAAGAAGGTGCTTAAAGCAGACTCCAGTTTATCAGGCCTCTTGTGCAGATCCATTGTGGCCACACACGACAGGAGTGGTTCGGATGGATAACTTGTGAACCACCAATTGCGGTCCAAGGTGGTCGCAAGACAAATCCGAAGGTGGCTCGCTACGCCGTTCTCTAAATGTTCGACCGCATCCGGGTGTCCAAACGTGACGTTCAAACCGAATCGTTGACCTAATGCTGCAAGAACGTGGTTCGTTTTCCGTGGATCAAAATCATGTCCTCCACATAACTTCGCCGACGCCGTGTCCAGTACGCTTTTCGTGAATGTGAGTGGAGCCTTGAGAGAGAACCATCTGTGGATGACAACCAGGTTAGTGACCCGCCGCAACAAATATAATGAAAAATTACAAGGGTCTTCCGTAGCCTGTGATGTGGTCGATCTGGGAGACATTCTCGATGTCAATATCTCCGAGCCCCCATGCGCTCTGGTCTCATCCCAATTGAGTGTAGGGTGTGAAAAGCTTCTCACCCCAAATAGCAACACGGTCGGAATTATCTGGAAGACGAATAAGGCAGGTGATCATGTTGGTGGGTAAATATCACAGACATTTCTGATCAGGCGGGAGAGATCAGCGACCTTGGAAGTCGTGGAGGCGAAAACCACCCAAACAGCATGATTCTCGTAATGGGAATACTCATTTACGACTCTGCAAAAAACATCTGCCGGGCGATATTTTCTTTGACCATCGCGCACCGGAGTGAGCGTGTGCGCTTCGTCGAGCGCGATTACCAGCTTGGGTTGGTCGGAATCGTCAGCAAAGACCTGCTCGAGGCAGGTAGCCATTTTGCTATATGCAGTGGATAGATGCGCAGTGAAATTAAGCGAATCAACATCTGCCACGGAGGAAGCCTCTGCCGCACTGGGCCTTCGGTTCAGGGTACGGACGAGATCAGCATGAACCTACAGAAGATTGTGAAATCAGATTGAGGACGCAGAACAATATATCCACCTTTTCGTATCTTTCAGCGAGTTTTCTGAAGAAATCAGCCCCGGCAATGGACCTGGGAGGGTCGCTCATATCGCACATCTCCCGGACCCAACGCATGATGCCTCCCTTAGTATTGTGGGTGGCGTAACCTTTCGAGAGATATTCCTCGAGGGTATCGAAAAGGGCGGTAAAGAACGCGTAGCAGATGGTCCGGTACCCTTCCTCAGTAGGGGGCAACTTGGTCAAGATTTGTGCTGGGATCGGATCACGCGCCGGGAAACCTAATCTGTCCTTCTCTCCGCGCAAGTTCATGTAAATCACTAGGACGTCCTTCTTGCTCAACTGAGTGCGATTCAGCCACAAATGCATGTAAAGGAGAGTGAGATTGATTTACCTCAGTCAACATCCTTGATTTGCCAGTGCCTGAACTCTGAACAATGGAACAGAACTTGGCGTAGTACCGGGGATTGTCCACGGTCTTGAATAGCCTTTCATTGCGTGTCAAATACTCGTAGAAGCCGTCAACAGCTGCACCGCGGTACTTTGCCTCGAACGATCTTGACAATCTTTGACGTAGATCTGGCAAAGGAGGTCATTTCGTGGTTTTACCAGTGGATAACCGGTGTGACGGGAAGTACCAACCCTGCCCAACACCAGTTACCGTTGTGGGTGTAAGTGTCGGTGGCCCCGGTGCTCTGAGAATGGCTGGCGGATGACCAACGGGCGGCGATTCGTTAATATAAGATTGCGACGAGTCGTGGACACGCACCAAGGTTTCGAATCTCGCGGTAGGATTTGCGCTTCCAAGCAGAACCGAGCATATCTCGTAACTCTCTATGGGTCTCGAGCAGTTTTTTTGGTGATATCAAACCAAGGTACTTTTTATCCAAGTCACCATTAGAGTGTTCAACGATAATATTAAGGAGGGTGACATATTGAAGGATTGAACTTAGGTCAGAGACATCACCCAGATCATCCTCGACGGCTTCCTCTACCGCCCTATCGAGCTCTTTATGAGTGGCATCGCCAAGGCGATCTGGGAGACTTTCGAGGGGGGGCATGTTGTTGTTCACGTTCGACCTTGAAGCCACCCGGCGCGGCAGTGCCCGTTTTTATATCTGTAACGAGTAACAACCCCCCCGATCGGACTTTGACAAGTACATATGCAAACCTCTATCAATCTTGACTGCGAGTGCCTACAGTACATACGATACCCTAGTCTGGTGACTAGCCCGTCTATGAGGTGGCAATCCGTTGATAGGGGCTGATCACCAGACTAACGATACCCTAGCTATGGCCTGTCAGCTCTAGCTATAAGAACCCTCTGTACTTGTAGTGTACCTCTCAGTCTCTCAACTTGGATTTAGTCTCTGAGTGTGAGATTCTTCTTACTGTGTCATGCTCAGCTACCTCTTTGGAGCCAGTGTAACAATATTGCTACATAATGGGGAATATCAGATCACTTCTAGAAAGACCTCAGGGTAAACCCTTCAGGGATGTTCAGGAATGAAGACGATCCAATTCTGAGGAATATACTACAATACATAGAGGTATATATACTACTAGGATGTAAGCTGACTAAGTAATTTGGAAATGAAGTGGTTAAGGGTTTGATCTGGTGGAAGTGAGAAGAATGTTCTACAGGATTCGGAGGCCTTCTGTGACAGTGTGAAGATGTGAAAAGGTGAAATCTGACATTACCCTCCTTCTAAGGGTCGAAGTCCCTTTCGATGAGTGTGCCTTCTACATATGGAGTGTCTGTTAATAGAATATCGAACGAACAATTGCGTAAGGGATCCAAGGTTTCTTGGAAGGAGAGAAAGCCTGGATCGAGGAACATTGGGGAAGGAGTGGGGAGTGGTTCATTGTGACAGATGGGACAGGAACAAGGAGAATCGGCGTTGACGAAGCAGACTTTCATGGTTTTCTTTGGACGAGGAGCTGTCGGGTGAAGACGATGGAAGTCTTTGACAGCGTTGGATGCATTGTCTAGTTCTGACGCTTTCTTCCATTCGTTTTCCTCACGAGGAAATCATTTCCAATGAATGAGGTATTCTATGGTTCCTTGTCATTTGCAAGAGTTGACGATATGTTCGATTTCTTGTTCTTCTCCCTGTGGTTGCACAACTGGTGGCAGAGGAGGCGGTTTTCTTTGCGAGGGGAATTCTCCTTTATGGTATGGATGAAGGAGGCATTCATTGAAAACCGGGTGGATCCCTCGCCACTTGGAGTCAAGTTTGAGTTTATACGCTCCCTTTCCGACCTTTTCAAGTACTTTGAAGGGACTGTATCGTTTGTCGTCTAATTTTCGTGACGGACGATCAGAACGAATATTGGTCGATTCGAGGAGGACGAGGTCCCCTGGTTTATACTTGGTAGGCGTCTGTGTTCCATGGTCATAATACTTCTTCATATCGTTCGCGGCATGCGTAAGTGCTTCTTTCGCTGTTGCATGACTCTTTTTCATCTCCTCTACGAAGACTGCTGCCTCTTCATTTCCATTTTGAGCTATGGACTTTTGTGTGGTATTGATGCGGGGAGTTTGTCTGTAGTTGAGAAGGAATGGAGATGTCTTCATGGCCGAAGACACTTTTGAATTGTGAGCAAACTCTGCAAGGGGAAGCCAGTCTACCCAATCAGATTGTTGGTGGTTGATGTAAATATGGAGGTACTGTTCAACCAATGCATTGAAACGTTCTGATTGTCTGTCTGTTTGTGGGTGATACACGGTAGATGGATTTCCTTCGATTTGGAGGAGTTCTTGCAATGCCGTCATGAAGGACGATACAAATTGTGGTCCTCTATTGCTGATGATTTTCTTAGGAGTGCCATGGAGTTTGAATATATGGTCTCTGTAAATCCTGGCAACTCTGGCAGAAGATATCGAGGTGGAGATGGGGAAGAAGTGAACCATCTTGGAGAACATGTCAACTACGGTTAGGATGGCATCCTTTCTGTTGGATTCTGGGAGGGGGCCAATGAGGTCAATGGAAATGACCTCCCAGGGTCCGTCGGCTGGTTTGTTCGGATGTAATTGTGTTTGCTTTGCTTTGGTTTTGACCTTTTGGCAGATGTCACAACCTGAGACATAGCGAGCAATGTTCTTCTTCATTGAGGGCCAATAGTATTGTGTACGAATCAAGTCTCTGGTTCTTCGCGCACCAGGGTGTCTGGATAATGGGTGATTGTGGTTTTGGACGATGATGGCTTCTCTAAGAGAAGGTTCCATGGGGACGTAGAGAGCATTTCCCCAATGAATAAGTCCATTTTTTAACTTCCATGGTGAGTCTTCTTTTTTGACTCCTTTGATGGCGAATTTTTCGGCGTGGGATTGGAGATTTTTGATTTGTTCTTCGAACGCGATAGAGTGCACAGCAGCTCTCTCGTCATTTGTGAAGCGGTTGGGGCTTAGCATGGTAATCTCTTTGTTATCTTTGACTTTTGTGTTGAAGTCTGGTCTTCGTGATAATAGATCGGCTGGATTTGTTTTTCCTGCTCAATGTTTGATCATGAAATGATACTCCTGTAAGAGCTGGTTCCATCGTGCTTGTCGTCGCGATAGATCCTGAGGTCGTTTGAAGTATTCGAGATTTTTGTGGTCCGTTAGGATCTCGAATTCATGTTTGGCGTTGAGGAGGTAGTGACGCCATTCTTTGAGAGCGAATATAATAGCTGCCATTTTGAGGTCTGCAGCATGATAATTCCTCTTGGCTTCGTTTAATGACCTGGAGATGAACACGACAGGATGTCATTGACCTTCTTTTTCTTGAGATAGGACTGCTCCGATACCTACTTCCGAACCATCCATTTCAAGGTGGAAGGGTTGATTGTAATCGGGCATGACGAGTGCAGGGGCAGTCGTTATGGTCTGTTTCAAGGTTTTGTAGGACTTCTGGCATTCATCCGACCAGTTGAATTCGACTTTCTCAGACATGAGGGCATTGAGTGGTCGTGCGATTTTGGCGAAGTCCTTTATGAATCGTCAATAGAAATTGAGGAATCTGAGGAATCCTCGCACTTCTTTCTTCAACTTTGGAACTGGCCATTTGGTGACTCCTTTGATCTTTGTGGGATCCATTCGAAGTTTCTGATGCGAGACGAGAAGTCCGAGGTATTCGACTTCGTCCACTTCAAAATCACATTTCATGTGGTGAAGACTCAATTTATTGTCTCTGAGTACTTGGAGGACTTCACGCACGATCTGTCAATGATGTTCAATGGTATCCGTGAAGATCAGGATGTCGTCCATATAAACTACTACATTTCCTCGATTGATCAGATCTCAGAAGATGTGGTTCATCATGGTTTGGAATGTAGCAGGGGAATTGGTCAATCCGAAGAACATTATGAGGGGCTCGAAGAGTCCTCAGTTTGTTCAGAATGCTGCTTTCCATTCATCTCCTTCTTTCATCCATATGTTGTTATATCCCCATCATATGTCAAGCTTGGTGAAATGCTTGGCGTCTTTGAGTTTATCGATCAACTCGGCGATAAGGGGAAGTGGATACCGGTTCTTGACGGTGATAGCGTTTAATTTCCGGTAATCTTGTACGGGGTGGAGTCTTCCATCTTTCTTTTTGATGAAGAAGAAGGCGGATGCAAAGGGAGATTTGGAGGGGTGAATGCGACTGGAAGTGAGATTTTCTTTGAGGAAGGAGTCAAGCTCTTTTTGTTCATCAACTGTTAGATTGTACATTTTGCAGTCTACTTGGTGGTCTCCAGGGAGTAGTTCAACTGCATGGTCCCAGGGTCGAGATGGGGGTAATTCATCGAACGATTCCTTGGAAAAGACATCTTTGTACTCGTGATAAGCTTCTGGGACTATGTCCTTGAAGGTTTTAAGGTGTTTTTCCTTTTGTGCTTCGATCGCGAGATCTTGGGCGACACCTTGTGACATGAGATAGTCGAGGGCTTTGATTTTGAAGATGCGATCACCCTCCTTCCAAGACTGACAATACTCTGAATCATCGTCATCATCCTCGGTAGGAATAAGATCGGGGATGTGATCTTCGCACTTGAAGGAAATGGATTGCGAGGCCCAGTTGATCACTGGATTGTGACGCTTGAGCCAGTCGTAACCAAGGAACAACAGGTGTGTCCCGAGGTCAGTCACCACAAGAGAGAGTTTTTCAATGTGGTCCTGGATGGAGAGTTCCACCAAGACAAAGTCAGTGATAACGCCACGAGAGTTCGTCGTACCATCTGCGTTATACACTGGAATAGCACAAGGGAGTTTGTGAGTTGGAATATTATTCCTCTTCACAAACGATGCATTGATGGTTGATCCTGTGCAACCAGAGTCGATGAGTGCATCGGCGATGATCGTTCTCCCATTGTCTAGCAGCATACTCGTGCTTATGGTCAGTGACCAATTGTCCTTTTTCAAGATTTTCTTATATCGTGGCTTGCTTTGCAGCTCGCGCAATGATAGGTGGGCCTCGATAGGAGATATTTGACTTATCTCAGTGATCAGTTGAGATGTCACTTTGGTCACTCTCGTGTCATGTATGAACGAGTGGAGATGCAATAATGCCCTCTTTTCATCCATATCTTGACAGACTTATTGAATCCATTGGGTTGACCAAGGATCACCGTGTTCATCCATGGGGAGCACTTGCTTCTTTTCTCTGCTGTTTGACTTTCAGCACCCTTTTCCATAACCGGAGGTACAACTGGTGTGTCTTTCTTTGCCTTCTTAGGGTGTTGTATTATGATCGGTGGAGGGTGCTCAGCAGCTGCATCACACTCGGTCTCAGTTGATTCCTCTACTTGTAACATGGAGAATTTATTTGGCAATGACTTAATTGTAGTACAAGAAGAAGTATTGTTCATAGAAGTAGACGACTGGGCTATTCTACGTTCGGAAAATCCTTTTGCACCGCTGCTGCAACCTTGTCCGCTAACTCTTTATGAGTTTCGTATTCTATGGTTTGTCCGGCAATTTCTATAGTATGGACTTGGCAGGGACGAGGTTTCATGTGGGTAGCACAAGGCCAAGCTTGGTCTTTACCTTTCTTCATGCAGCTGATGCATTTTCCATCTGCACGTAATTTGCTGATGTCCATAGGAGCGCCAGCTCCAGCAAACATTCCGGTGGTGTTGGGGTGGTATTGGTAGGTTGGGGCAGCAGGCTTTGCAGATGGTACTGTTCCCGTTGCCTAAGGACGGGGTTGAGAGGGATGGTTTGGAGTCCAGGAGGTGGTCATGTGGAGGGAGGACTTCTTTGTGTCGGCAAGACAACAAAGGGAGTACTCGGTGCGAATTAGCTCTTTCTCCCAAACATGGACGTCATGTTTGTTGACAATACCAGGAATTTGACTGATGACGAACTCCACATATTTGTACTGGATTCCATTCCATGTGATCTCTGTAAGGTGCACACTGTGCAACTGGATGTTCCATTTGGCTTCGACAATGAGCGTGGACATCTTGATGAAGAAGTCCTCGATCATTTCATTGGCAGTTTGCTTCAGGGAGTGGAGTTTCCTTTTGGCATCTCATTGAAGTGACTTGGGTTGGAACATCTTGACTAGAGTGTCCCAGAATATGCTGAAGGGGTATATGTCGAGGCTGTGTTCATTCTGGATAATGAACAAGTCTGCGAAATGCCCAGCAGCATTGTTGCCAGTAAGAAACAATAGTACGATGGTTATTTTCTGCTGGTCGTCAGGTGTTCCTTCCTTGAAGGAATGTAGATACATCTTCATGGTTTGCGCCCACTGGATGAAGTTCTCCTTGTTGCCATTGAAGTAGGCAGGCTTTGGCAGGCGATTCTTGCCTAAGCGGCCTTTGGATGAAGGAAGATTTACTTGGGGGCAGGGGGTGTGCATAGATCCTTGGACTCCCTCCTGCACTTGGTGCTCTGCAGCCAGCAGCATGTAAGGGGTCGGTGTAGGTTCGGTGGGAAGAGGGCGGGTTGAGCTCCTCGATGATCTCAATGTGGGTTGGGTATAGCTGGGGGGCTGGAGACTGCGCAGCATGTCTACTGCGTTGTAGGGGATCGATGGTGGGTGGCCAGCCCCACAACCCAGGAGATGATAGTTCTTGGTCCAGACGGTATACTGGGCGAAAAACTCCGATATCTGCTCCTTGATCAACCATGTGGTTGACTCGGGAGTGCCTCTGGTGTCGATAAATGGAACTACTTGAACTTCCGTCGGCTGGGAAGTCAAAGTACTGACAGGAGGCGGCGGATTCGGAATTTGATAGGGATGTGTTGATGACATGCGGGACTTGAGATGGGAACAGTAGTGAGCTATAGATGGTGTAGCCTGTGGTGCATGGATCGTGAGTGGGGTCATTGTCTGCAAGATTGACGCCGCACGCGATGTTGGTCGGGATGTCATTGTGATAGAGGGGTATATGGATGATGTTGGATTGGGAAGCAATGATGATGTGTTAACCAAGCTCTTGTCTCCTCATCTATGACGACTCAAGCAAGATCAGGTTTGAATGCAATGGAATGTAGAAGTAGAGAATCTAGAATCTTGAAGCCTTCTTTGGCTTGTCGGGGGGTAGACAGGGCAGTTGCCCAATGGCAGCACTACGACGTGTAGTAATGGATGACAGTCTTGCAGTCAACTAGCGCATAGGTCAAGTTATCGTCTGGGCCTCAAATGGACTATCCCTGGTGCACTATGGGAGGAACAACATTATCCTTATTTGTACGGTGGATGACCATATGCGCAGCACGGAAGCTGCAATTAACCTTTGCTTGGTGTTAAACCGATCTCAGTTTTTGTCAGAGATGACAGATTCTGCTTAATGCTGTGGTCCACATATACACAGCAGGTAAAGGTAGAGAAGAGCAACGACAAGCAAAAAGTTTGCTGTCGAGGGCAAGATGAAGGGAACGGTGAGGAAGTGAGAATTGGATTATATCAGATCGCTTCTAGAAAGACCTCAGGGTAAACCCTTCGGGGATGTTCAGGAATGAAGATGATCCAATTCTGAGGAATATACTACAATACATAGAGGTATATATACTACTAGGATGTAAGCTGACTAAGTAATTTGGAAATGAAGTGGTTAAAGGTTTGATCCGGTGGAAGTGAGAAGAATGTTCTACAGGATTCAGAGGCCTTCTGTGACAGTGTGAAGATGTGAAAAGGTGAAATCTGACAGGGAACCCACAATCGATGGACAACAATCCATCCAAATTGAATCTTCCACAATCCCATTGTTCTTCACCAAGATCAAACAAATGTCCTGAAATGACACTATCACTTGTCATTTCATCTAGTATCAACACGATTACACAGTGACATCAAAGCAATACTTACATCAGGCTCCTACACACTGTCTCTCTTTGTGTGAGGGGCAACATACTAGGGCATATAGTGTAGGCAAATTCCGAGTGGCTGTGTAAAAATTGAATCCCAGCATAACTTTAATCCCCTCACACTCTCAGAGACGGCTGCAAGAAAACATTTGTAAACAATGTCAGCCACAGCGTCAGAGTCTGTGGATTCTGAAAAAATATGCCAGGACTGAAGCTAGGGTTACAATTATAGGGGATAATGACAGGTATTACATGGGAGGTGTCTATGGAGCCTTTACCCCATTTTGTCCATACTTAGCCCATCCGTCACATGGCATCGCTGTCGCTGTTACCTGCTAATCAATTGCCTCATGTTCCCACATTGTCCACAATCCAAACACGCACACAGGAGGTGTTTCTTGTACAGCCATGTCTCTGGCAATTGAAGGTAGCCGAGGCAATACTGAAGGGGGAGAAAGATGTGGTTTGCATGGCTGGCACCGGCATGGGAAAAACGCTCACAGTCTGGATGCCTCTCCTGTTTTGGCCGGATGGGATTCAGATCATTGTGACGCCCCTAAATCTCCTCAGGAAGCAGAATACCACATCACTGGCTAAGGCAGGAATCTGTGCCATTCCAATCAGTTCTGAAACTGCAACTATTGCAAATTTTCACATGAGCTTTTCAAATGATCTCGTCTGATGAATCTGACCACAAACCATTACAAGGCTATCAGAATCTTTCAGTATAGGGTCATTGTGATTAGCCCAGAGCAGGTCATGAAGCCTGATGGAGAGTTTGAGAAGTTGCTGAAGAATCCACTCTTTGCATTGCGGATCATCAGCATTGTGATTGATGAAGCGCACTGCCTCACCGACTGGGGGGAGTTTTGTCTGGAGTACAAGGAACTGGGATGACTACACTATGTGTTACCAGAAGCTGTACCATTTCTGGTCACATCAGCAACACTTATGAAGAGTGCTCTCTGTGATGTCACTCATCTTCTCCACATCCATATGGATAGTTCAACAGTTGTGGTGTGTCATTCAAGCGATCAACCTAACATCAAGATTGGGGTCAAAAAGATTATATATGCGTTGAACAGCTTTGTGGACCTTGTATTTCTAATCCTGGCCAGATTCAAAGTTGGCGACCCACCTCCACCCAAATTCTTGGTCTTTTTTGACGACATCACAGACTCTATCGAGGCCACTCGTACCCTACACTGCCATCTCCCTCATGAGCTACAGGACAAAATTAAATGGTTTAATGCCAACATGTCAGCAACATACAAGGAGACAGAGCTAGAGAACCTGGTTAGTGGCGAAACATGGGGCCTCTTCACAACCACATCTTTTGGGATGGTACATACTATTTCCGACTACTCAATGGCTTCATTGTTGACCAAGCTGTGTATAGGGCATGGACATACCTGATATTGTATTGATTATCCAGTGGAGAGTGACCTGTAAAGTGGCTGCTCTTTGGCAACGTTTTGGTCATGCTGTACGTGACAAAGGACTTACTGGTACAGCGTTGCTATTTGCAGAGAAAGATTACTTTGATGATGAGAAGGCAGCCAGAGCGGCTAGAAAAGTACGAAGAGCTGAGACACGTAAACGGACAGCAAAAGAAGCAAGCTTACCTGGCTCATTACGTCCTTCAAAGTGGGCAGCAGTATCTCCACTGCATGCAGCAACTGGCTACTATCCACCCAACGCCCAAGGTAGTAGGTCAATACAACCAATACCTCAAACTATGTCCAATGGCGGAGGGGACATAGTGGACAATAACAGTTCGTCAGAAGAGGAATCAGACAACAAGGAAACAAATAACCCACTGGAGACAAGTTCAAACATCACTTTGAGCACCCCTGGAGTAAAGGCATTGTTGGAAGCACTGGCGAAAGGGGAGGAAGCTGTGAGTAGAATGGCACAGTCTGAAAGACGGCGAAAGCAGGAACTGTTACGACTGGTAGTTGAACAAGTAGACATGAAGTGTAGGCTGCCTTGAGCCTAACTCTTGTTGGTCCTAATGGCATAGGATTCCTTCAGGCTACCAGAAGCCTGGTGACGAGCGACAAGGGATATCAAGAGGAGTATCCCAAGGCCGATGATGATTGAGAGTCCAAGACAAAGAAGATCATATGATCTTGACCTAGGCGAGAGTCTTGGATAGTGGGGTCAACAGCAGCTGGTTTGGTTCTCTGTACAGGGGTAGAGAACTGAAAGACAAGCCAATGGCAATGGGCCATTGGTGAGAGAGCAACAAGGGAGTTGCTCAACTCGAGGTCCTTAGAAAGACTCTAAGGAGTGTTGACGGAGTCCCTCAATGAGGGAGGAAGGAAGGGAGGGCAAGGTAGAGATCAAGCAAGGGAATGTTGCAGGGAACGGATGATGAATACCACAAGAGTAACTGTAAGGTGTACACTTTAGGTGTCAGATCAAGGTTAGAGAGAGAGAGGTGTTCGAGAGGAGCTCGAACTTATATACCCCGGCCGTAAGGGCTTTAGGGCAGGTATATCCCAATCTGGTAATGGTGGTCCGTGCGCAGTCTAACCTAATATGGTAATAGTCCGTATCCCAATAAGGAAACCCGGGAGCAGTGTGGCGAGGTTATCGCCCGATTAGGCAGGAGGGGTCCTGCGTGGGAAGTTCACGAGCATAAGGACGCGTCGTGGGAATCAGCATGGCGCGACACGTAGTGATGGCACGTGAGTGGTCACATGCGGGAAGTGAGGTTGTGGCGCGACACGAGGTGAGATGGCGATGTTGAGGAGAGATCTGGCCTCAACTGAGATGGGAATCGCCAAGGAGGGCACAGGAGGACGGCTGTGCGGAGGAGGCACTGTAGGGCAGTGCAGGAGGGATAGAGCATAGCCAAGGGGCGATGCCGGGGAGTTCCGGAGGGCAAGGGACAGCCCAAAGGGGTAGAGGATGGGAAGACCGAAGGGATATTCCTGGGAGGATCCAGGGAAGATCTAGGGATATTCCTGGGAGGATCCAGGGAAGATCTAGGGAAGATCTGGGGAAGATCTAGGAAGATCCAGGGGAGTTCCCGGGGTGGGACACAGGAGGGCGGCTGTGTCGGGAGGGCTGCACGAGGGAGTAGTGCAGGAAAGACTGAAGGGCAGAGAGGACGGCCCTAAAGGAGGGGAGGTGTGGGAAGATCCCGTGGGGGATATTCCAGGGAAGATCTGGGGAAGATCCAGGATCGGGACACAGGAGGACGGCTGTGTCAAGGAGGCACTACAAGGAGAGGCAGTGCCGAGGGAGGCGAAGCTAGGTCGTTGCAAGACGCGTCACGTTGAGCATAAACGAGTGCGAGAATGCGCCAGGGTGGATGGTCCAGTGACAGGTGGTCACGTGTGGTACGCGGTCGAGGATAGGGAAGAAAAAGACTGGGGGAGTACCAGAACTGTAACAATCAGTCCTAGCGAACGTCTCAAGTGTATGCAGGAGCATAGGTGTTTCGTATGCAAGAGGAAAGGCTGCTCTACAAGGAATCATCCAGGTTATCAAAAGAACAATAGTGGTCCACCCAATGGAGCAAGGACGAGAGCCGTGGAGACCCAACCCCCCATCAGGAGACCATCCTCTACCACCTCGGACCCGCTGGATGAATTCATTAAAGACCTTTCATGTGGGCAAAGTTGGGACGAAATTCTGAGGACACTGAGGTCCTCCTTTGACATTATCCTCGATGAAGAGGGCATCCCTTTAGAGGGACAGGAAGCCGCTACTATGTGGGACAATGAACATGTCCATGTCCTCGAGGCCCAAGAGGATCCCGCATCTCTATCCTTAGCCGGTAACCACCCCGATGGGAAGGATAAGAGAGCACCAGGTGGTGCAACGAGGAGCTCCCAAGCGCTGGTGCATTTTTAGGCGGAAGGGCTGAACCAACGTCAGTACCTTCCGTAACGATAGCCCCTGTATTTATTTCTGGATCGAAATCGAATTCTATTCGTATTCCCCTTTCAATCTGGAAGCAGGACGGCAAAATCGTTGGCTCACACGCGCTTTTGGATTCTGGAGCTACGGGCTGCTT
>JBBPNR010000142.1:0-44240 GCA_038091015.1 Boletus vermiculosoides
AAGAATGACCCCCAATAGCATTTGGAAGGGAAACATGGTCTTTGAAGCAAGGTTTGGATGTGGCAAAAGGGCTCACACCAGTTTTCTTGGCAATTGCTTCACCAGAGCAGCCAGCATCAAGCAAAAAGAGAATGGTGCTTTATTGAACAAAAGAGAGGGATTTGACCATGATTGTGGTTGAGAATCCAGAAGCATGTGAACTTTTTTAAACTCAGACATACTATTGATATGTATATATTTGTTTGTAGGCACAAACAAAGGCAATTATTCCATGATTTGACTGAGATCCTGGTTATTAGTTCAAAAGTAAAAAAACCCTTTCCATGGTATTTCTGTTTTAAATTGGCCATATCTCCACAGCCTGTGAACAGAACCACATGACCTAGGGGGCAATTGTATAGCCAAGGGTATGTACTATTTATGACTCCACCAAAGCTAAGCGGAATTCTCACACTGTGTGGTGGTGCACTTTGCACACCACATCATATCTTGGTATGGAAAGGGTTTTTGGAGTTACTGTATGGTGGATATGAGTCTGGGTCTGTTAGTGGTTTTTGTTTTCATAATAATACTTAGTAGTCAAATGTACTGTAGATATAGATTACACTTTAGACCAGTACATCCATGGTGGATATGGATATGGATATCTAAAGTGTTGTCTTATATTCTCCAGGCTATTTAAGCACTCTTTTTCCCATGCATGGCCATCACTGGCTGATATGTATTTCTATTGGAATGTAAATCCACATCTGGACAATATGGGAATGATCAGATAGCCTACTAGTGGTTAGGCATTCCAGTACTAATGGGAGGACCTGGGTTCAATTCCCAGTCTAGCCAGATTTTAGCAACTCCAATAATTCCTCTACCTAGAAGTCCACAGCCTCACCCAGGATGATATATTTTCATAGGGTGGGGACTGTCATGTCCCAAGACCAGAGTAACCCCTGTGCTTGACTTCTGAAAAACAAGTTCACTCATGGATTACATAACAATATCTGTTCATTCTTACATTACAAGTATTTCAGTTCTCTGATACTTGTATGATAGCCAATCATGCATTGGCTCCCACCTCACTACCTGTCAAGCCCAATCTTTTGTGGCCCAACTGCAAAAGTCCTGCTTTATTTGGTCCTGCTTATTATATGACTCCTACTATATATCACATACAGAAATTCAAGACCTGGATTTGCTGAATTCAGATGCTCATCCACCCACATGGGTGTTGTTATCTGCAAGAGCAAACCACTAGCCAGACCTCAACACTGAACACCAAACAGGCAAGATGAAGAATGTAGATAAATGGAGTGGAATCCTTAATCACAGTTAGAAGACAACAATGACAAGTGGATTAGACTGAGGTTGACCAAAGTTGTACACTAGTTTATATAGATATACATAGGATGTGTGCATGGACCATGTCATGCTAATGAGGAAATACAGTGGCTCAAAAAACTGTCTGCATGTTTGGTCATTTTTCACTAAACTCAATAATCTGCAATAACCCCTAATCCTAGCCCTAAACTCTAAGTGTATGAAATGAAGCACATATTCTTGGCTTTCATCAGTGCAAAGGTCAAGAGATTTGAATAAGGTTTGATGAAATGACAGCCATTTCAAAACAATGACTCATGTGGACAGTTGTTTGACTCTATATTTTGGTTACATGTATTGGACCCTAGCATGCTGTAATATAATTACATATATTTAGTAAGTGTTCTATTATGTTACCTTTATGTAACTGAGTATCAGACAGCATATATACATAAACCCCACCATTCCATGGTTATTTTCCCACCATCATCATGAAATCCATTTCCTCCTCTCAAAGAAACAATATCAAGCATGGAGGAATCTGGAATTCCAGAAGAGGATATTATCTTTCAACAAGATAATGACCCCAAGCATACCTCTAGGAGAGCCCAAAGGTGGTTTGAAGAGCAGAAAATCAAGCTTCTGGACTGGCCTGCACAGTCTCCAGATCTTAACTCCATTGAACACACTTGGAATCACCTCAAAAGATGCCTTTCAGCTTATGGGAGTGCTCCTACAGGAGTTCATCAATTGTGGGAAAGGGTAGTAGAGCAGTGGGGGAAGATTGATGAGGAACAGTGTCAGAAATGGATAGAAAGCATGCCTAGAAGGGTTGAAGCAGTTATCAAGGCCAAAGGAGCTCATACCAAGTACTAGATATCTAGATTTTTACAAAGTCAAAAAACTGTCCACATGAGTCATTGTTTTGAAATAGTTGTCATTTCATCAAACCTTATTCAAATCTCTTGACCCTTGCACTGATAGAAAGCCAAGAATATGTGCTTCATTTCATACACTTAGAGTTTAGGGCTAGAATTAGGGGTTATTGTGGATTATTGAGTTTAGTGAAAAATGACCAAATATGCAGACAGTTTTTTGAGCCATTGTACTAAATATGGTCAAAGAAAGTACACAGATGTGAGAAATAGAAGTTGATGCTGGGAAAAAGATGAATGAATGACATTGTGAGAAAAGAGTGGAAATTAATAACATGTGTTATGACATCATTGTGATCATGTGACTTTTTTCTATGGTCATGTGTAATATGTTGATAAATATGAAGAAAATTATGGTTTAGATGCTGAGTCCAAAAGTTTGAAAACATTACATATCACAATACTACTTCCTCTTTAAGACTTGAATTCCAGATAAGTTCCTTGATAGTTTATTTTGGTATAGTTTATGTAAGGTGAAAATAAAGATTGAAAGTCTACAGTGGAAAGTCCTTAGAGTTTACATGGTACAAATGGGTTTTAACAGTGGAAATTAGTGATTGCTTGTGGAGCTGTATTGATGATGTCTGCTGTTTTCCATGTGTGATCTGTTTTATTATAATTCTTTTGGTGAACCAAATATTGTAGTTTCCTTTTACAAAGCATGAGCCTGTGATGTAATCTATTTCAAACTGTTCTTCTTCTTCTTCATCTATCTCAATCATGTCTGGTTGTGAGACTAGCTGGCCTGGTAAGGTTTTGTGATAAGATTTTACTTGTGAGATATTGACAATGGGGTGAATACAAATGGAGTTAGGGAGTTTGAGTTTAATGGCATTTGGAAGGACTTTGGAGATGATATAGGGTCCAATCCATTTTTGTGTGAGTTTCTTTGTCATATAAGGAAGCTTTAATTTATCAATTGATAGTCAAACCTGTTGGCCAATAATGTATTCTGGGGCTTCTGACCTTTCTTAGTCAGCAAACTGTTTTATTTGTTCTTTAGATTCTTTGAGAGCCTGCTTGATTTCTTTGTGTGAATGACCAAATTCTTTTCCAAACTCAGCACCAGGACCTGTTGCTTTTCCCTCAAAGCCCATACAAGGGGCATAATTATGAGTGATGGTGAATGGAATGGAACTGGTGGCAGTGGTGAGGGAATTGTTGTGGGAGAATTGTGCCATTTTAATCCAATCAGCCTCTTGGCTATATGCATAAGAGCAGAGATATTGTTCTAGTTCTCTATTAATATACTCAGTTTGCCTGTCTGTTTGAAGATGGTAGGTAGTCAAGATCTTTTGGGAGATGGAGAGAAGTTTGATAAAAACTGAGGTTTGCAATCTGAAACTATAATAGAGGGTAGTCTGTGTAGGCACCAAACATTGTCTCAGAATAGAATGACTAAGTTCTTAGAAGAAACAGTATCATAACAAGGAATAAATATGACCTCTTTTGAAAAATAGTCTATTACAACACAAATAGCAGTGAACATGTGGGACTCAGATAATTCCATAATGAAGTCTATGGATAAATCTTTCCAAGAGTGTTGTGGCATGGAAAGAGGAAGAAGTTTTCCTACTGGTGCCTTCAAGGATCCCTTGGTTTGGGCATACACATGGCAGCTACCTACATAAAGTTAAACATCTTTTGTGACTCCAGGTCATAAGAAATGTCAAGTAAGTAAGTTAATGGTACATCTGTATCCAGAGTGTCCACTGATAGGAGAATCATGACATATTTTTAGTAGTTCAATATATAAAGGTTCAGGAACAAAGATTTTATTTTTACCATTTCCAAAAATATTAGTATCAGACATGAAATGGAAATTATGAATAGCATCCGTCCCTAGTTTGGGAGATTTGTGCCTTAATGAATCCATAAATGAAAAAGAAAGTTCAACAGAATTGATAAAAAGAGAAGGTGGAAGTACAGTAATGTTCTGATTGTGGTCCATAACTGCATCTCCATAATCTAGTCTTCTAGACAATGTATTGACTTGACCATTGCTAGATCCTGGTTTATAAATTAATACACAGTTGAACTCTTGAAGGAGTGCATGCCAATGAGCTTGTTGTCCAGATAGCATCTGTGGTTTCTTCCAATATTCAAGATTCTTGTGATCAATTCAGATCTTGAAGTTGGTTTGACCAATTAAGTAATGACACCATTTTCCTATAGCTCTAATAACAGCTAAGAGTTTTTTGTTGTAAATAGAATAGTTGTACTCAACACTATCAAAGGAGTGGGAAATGACATCAGTAAATCACAAATCTGTTGCACAGCACTGTATCGAGATTTACAGAAAATGCTAATTTTGATTATCTGGGTTCCAAACTATCCACAGTGTATCATTGTTACAAGTTGTCATTGAGTTTATTCTTTTCTTCTTACCCTAGACTACCTATGCTTCTCATTCATCATCTACTGGCAACCTCATTTGAATACTGTCACTGCCTAGTTATTTTCCTTTTCTTTCTTCACTGACCTAATCTACACTTTCCATCTCCTTCCATGATATTCCATCATCAGTTAGCATCTTCTTACCAATCATTCTTTCTCCTTCTATTTCCTTCTATTTCCTTCTATTTGTTCTTTCATTTCTCAATTCATATTTAAACCCTCATAGTTCTACTTCTATCCCTGGGTTAGACCTACTCAGTGTAACCACATCCTTGTCCTTGAACCTTGGTTCTCTAAGTCATCATTGTACTTCTAAGTCAATGCTCCTTGTTTACCCTTGTTATCATAGAAGTCCTACGACTCCTCCATCCTAGTGGAAGTCCCACAGGATTGTTTCCCTAAGTCGTTGTAGAAGTCCTACAACTCCCAAGTCCTATTGTAGAAATCTCAGAAAGACCAAGTCTATTACTATTCCTACCTGGGTTAGTCATAACACCTCTCGACTTCTTTGTCAGTGATGGGGTAGGCAGAGTAGGAGAGATGGATGTCAGGGTATTTGTCTAGAGACCACTGAGCACAATGGAGAGCTTTGGGAAGGGTAGGACAGGAGAAGGTTGCTTCAACTTCTTGAGACATGACAACCAAGCTCCTGCTTACTCGTCTAGTCAATGACTCAGCCAGATTCAAGTCCAAATGTGGTGAAATATGGTAAAAAGAGAATCTAGAAGCTTGAGGGCTTCTTCGGCATGTTGAAGGGTAGACAGAGTGAGGTGCTCGACGTTAGCACTACTAATGTGTAGCAACAAATGATGTTCTTGCAGTTACTAAGCATATAAGTCCAGTTTTCTTCTGGACTTTACATGGAATATCCCTGGTGCACTATGGAAGGAACAACATTATCCTTGTTTAGACAGCAGATGACTGTATACATAGCACAAAAGCTACTATCAGCATTTGCTTGGTGCTAGTCTGATCCTAGTTTTTGTCTAGGTGACAGATCTCCCTTTATGCTGGGATCCACATATAACACAGCAGTAGGGAGAAGAGGAGGGACAACAACAAGCAAAAAGAGTGCTGCTGAAGGCAAGGACAATGAGGAAAGGGTAGTCAGTAAGGCAAAGGAGAATAGGATTATATCAGGACTATCAAGAGAGACCTTAGGGAATACCCTTAGGGGATGCTCAAGAGTAAAGATGATCCTATTCTGAGGAAAAACTAACTACAATACAGGCTGGTATATATACTGTTGGACATATGCTGACTAAGAGAGGTAAGCAATTAGAGAAGTATCATGAATGTTCTATGAAGCTCTATGATTTTCTGTGATTGATGGGAGAAGTGATGATGTGAAGAGAAAAGAGAAAAGGTTCTGACAATTGATAAGCTCCCTGCTGACTATCTTGCGATGCATGGATAATGGTCATCGTCTTTACAGATATCTGGTTGGAAGTTTGATGATCTCAGCATCACTATTCAACAGTGTCTTTGTGAAGCCCTGTATGCAGTGGGTTGCACAAAGGATGTGGCAGGTGAATCTCTTCTTGGAATGGCAAATGCCTTTGACAAAGAGATCTATATAAGCCCACCCATCACCAAGTGGGTTTCTGGTGGGTTTGCGCTCTACTAGCTTGGTTGCTATTGTTATGATATGTAATATTTTCAAACTTTTCTTTATGAACACTTGTACAACATTTTACTTCACATTATTCAACACATTGCACATGACCGTGGGAAAGGTCACCTGATCACAATGATGTCATAGCATGTGTTATTAATTTCCACTCTTCTCTCACGATGCTATACTTCTTTTTCCCATCATCATCTTCTCTTTCTCACACCCGTGTATTCTCATTTGACCATACTTAGTAACTACTATTTACAGCACTTGGTCCGTGCACACTTCTCATCAGTATATATACCTGTACAACATATCGTAGTACCTCAGTCTAATCCACTTGTCATTTCTGTCCACCTGGTGTCTACAGTTCAGGATTGGAAGTATTGATTAAGAACCAAGACTATTCTCTTTTTCCATCTTGTCCCTGCCAGCTTATAGTGTTTGCTGTGTTGAAGTCCAGCTAGTGGTTGTTATTCATAGCAACTCACAACAGCTATGCATTCAAACATTTCTGCAGATTTCATTCACCAATGCTTCATCGCTCTTGAAAGCCACGGTGATGCAGCCTGACACGATGAAGCAACAATACATGATGCAACCCTCAATTCAACAACTCCCAAGCTGCTCTTGGGAGTGTGGGCAAAATCAACATTGACGAGCTGCTTGTGGAGAGATGCCTTGGTTACTACTGTCAGTGTGAGTATCTCCATTTACTCTAGTATCTTTTGTGGGGTTCATACCCTTGGTTTGGAGTTTATGGTTCCAAGATTCGTGACTTATCTCATCATGTGAGCATCTCCTCAGCATGAATATTCGGATTTTATTCATAATTCACCATTGTAAGGTACACAGATTGGAGACGACTCAGTGGCCGGACATTTTGGAATGAGAATATGAGGCTACACAAGACGTCCGGGAGGCTGGAGCTAGATAAAATTTGTGAGTATGCAACACATGGCAGTTAGGCTGTGGAGGACACCGCAAGCCAGGTTGGTAAAGCCCCGAGTTGGAGTCTGGACAAGCGTTGGTGAAGTCCCGCATTCAAAAGAGTGCTGCAGTGTGGACGCAAGTGGACAAGCGCACGGGACTCAATGGGAGGCAGAGTAAAGTGCTCACCATGCACCAATATGATCGTTCCTTGGCCCAAAACGTCAAATGAATGTGCCAAAACCCATTGAGTGCAAGGATGGGACCCACGTTGGGCGGTACAAGTGCATATCACATTCCCATTACTTGCTGTTGCAAGATATGATTTTCCCTTTCGTCGTTAGACTGGCCCCGCATGCGTTGAAGAAGCAATGGTAGCAGTTCACACTGTGATACACGCAGGTGAGTGATGCTCACCAGAGGGACATCCGTCCGCTCGATCTCAAAACCATGTAAGCTAAAGACCCAAACAACTATAACGCCGTAATTCTGCTGTTGAGCATCACACGTGCCTGTCAGGGTGGAGAGTCGATGGGAAAGGGTGGGAGATAAGACGGCTAACCTGTATTGGTCATCTAGTGGACACCCCAGGAATGAATGTTATATACTGTCCAAACGATTGACTTTTTGGCCTCACAGACGGTTGTTTGTATTCAGGTTCATGACGGAGTGCATCGGGAACATTCCGTGGAGAAACGATTCCTCGATGGAAACATTTGAGTGTGAACAAGCGCTGAGAAGACGCTGAGGTGATAGACTGTGAGTGCAGCAGTCTATATCGAGGAAAGGCAACGTTATCCAATGGAAAGAAGGTAGACGGACAACTGGGGGCATGTTCGTTGACTTTCTCCCCTGCTCTGCTACATAGTGCGGCTGATAACAACGTCGTCAATAATGACCGGTGCGTACTAATAAAATGGTACCACGTTTATGCTGATCGTTGGACAAGAGTATCGCCCACTCATCGAAATCAATGGCGGTGACCAATTAAAGGCAGTTACACTCTCAGCGAATGGCGAGCGTCTCCTCAGCGGCGGGTCCGGTGGGGTTCGAGTGTGGCAAGTGGAAGACGGTAAAGAAATAGCAACGATGAGAGCGCGGGATGTCCGATGTCTCGCCGTCTCGAAGGATGAAAGATGGATCGCGGCAGGGACTTGCTGGGGCGAGCTGATTCTGTGGGAAGCAAAGTCATACGAAAAAGTCTTCTCCCGCAAGGAGGGCCAGCATGACGTCACCGGACTCGATTTCTCGCCAGACTCGACACGACTCGTCGTTGCGTCGCACAACCGCACAGCCACCGTTTGGGATGTCGCAACCCGGAACCCACTGCTTGGCCCACTCCACCACGAGAATTTCGTGATTGCAGCAAAATACTCGACACAAGGTGATCAAATCGCGACAGCCACTCATTATTGTGTTCGAGTCTACGACAGCAACGACGGCCGCTTGCTCGTCGACATCAAGCTAAAAGTAACCCCATACATCGACATTGGTCTCCTCTGGTCCAATAGTCAGCTGTTTGTCGTATCCGAAGGTAAAATCAAACAACTTGAAGCATCCACCGGGTCAACAGTTTCCGAATGGCCAGTTTCCGATACCAACTTCTGCTCGTGCATTGCCCTGTCAAAGCGCGGGGAATTTATCGCACACTCTATAAACCATACCGTCACCTTTTGGGACACGTCGGTACACACCCAGCTCGGCGTCATCCAACATACTCAGGTCATACGTTCAATCGTACTCTCCCCAGACGGCCGGTTTCTCGCAATTGGTGGAGAGGATGGGAAAATTGCGATCGAAAATCTGTCCCACAACACTGTAAGCATTCCGTATTGTTGAGTTGCGGCGCGTCAGAATGGCTTCACGGCCAATCCACCTTACTTTGATCATAATTTGACACGGATACTGATTTTTGTCTCTCAGGTACCATTCATTCACATCACCGAATCCGCACTCGATTCCTGGAAGCAGGACCAGCTCGAAGACACAGAAGTATCATTGACGGAGATAATCACAAGCTCTGCGGACCCTAACCATTACGCACTCGCTAGCCGAGCCATCGTACGGGCCCATTTGCGACATTGGGACGTAGCAATCGATGATGCCGAAAACGTCAGTCCTTTGTGTCTCTCCCGCATGCTTACGCTCACTCTCAGTTACTATAAGTCGATCAAGATTCGACCATCCGTCATTGGCTACATCGCAAAGAGCGTCACGCTCATCAGCGAGGGAAAAAAGAAGGAGGGTTGCCGGATGATCGACTTCGTGTTCAGGCACTGTGATCCAATTCATGTGGATCTTCTCCTTTTGATCAAGGTGTGTATTCCCGTGCGGTGGACCTTGGTTTCCTCTCAGCTGCTTATTTGTTTAGGCCGTCGTCCTGTTCATGGCAGGAGAGCACGACGATGCGGTATCGCGTGTTGACGACCTCATCGCTACGGTGTATCTCAACTCAATATTCTATGTGGTTCAGGCACGCGCATAACACACTACTGCACGGCAAATATCACTAACATTCTCAACAGGCATATATGTATCTTCTTCTCGGAAACTTGCATATGGAGAACAGCAACTACGAGGGCGCGGTACGGTTGTTTCAGCGTGCACGAGACCAAATGCGATACTACGTTGGGCGTCCCCTCACTTCCATCTCATTGGTAAACTTCTTACCCTCCATCCTACCACGTGTGATCAATGGACTTCGTCTTTGACAGATATCTGGTTGGAAGTTCAATGATCTCGGTATCACTATTCAACAGCGTCATTGTGAAGCCTTGTATGCAGTGGGACGTGCAAAGGATGCAGGCGATTGTCTTCTTACCCTGATAAATACCCTTGACGAAGAGGTCTATACCAGTAACCCCATCACCGACTGGGTTCTTGGTGAGTTAATCCTCCATCGGTTTAGTTTCTGTGACGTTTTTGTGACTGTTCTCTCCCAGAGTTCAAGCTGCGCTGCTACGAAAAACTTGTGCGCTTCGGAGATGTAGCAGTGGACGAACAACGACATCATGAGGCCATTACTCAGTATTCGGTTGCGATCGCTCTCAACCCAGACTCTCCCCAAGGCCTTTTCATCAAACGAAGTAAGGCGAGGATAGCCGAGCGGTTATGGGAGGACGCACTGACCGATGCAAATGAGGTGCGTCCCATTGTCTCGTGCAAGTTCCTCCATGTCGATGCGGAAACATCAGGCGATCGCGCGTGATCCATTGTCGCCATGGGGCTACGAGACTAAGCATGCGGTTTTACGTGGGGCATCACGTTGTCTCGATGCTATAGACGCGTTCGAGACGATGCTCTCAAAGATGGACCAATCCCCCGACCCAAACATCCGTGGTGAATTATATCCTTGATATGATGTCGATGACAATTTATTGACATCATCTGATAGGACGTCGTGGCCAGTACATTAGCCCATCACACACCCGAACGATAGTTCGTAGAATTGTGCAACGGACCATACGTCATTCGCCACGTGTGCTCATCAACCTGTCCACTGGTCGTCTCCAGGACAAACCTGAGCGGGCATCTTCATTCGAATCTCTGCCACTCTTCAGTGAACTTGTATCATCAATGACGACACGCATTGACCGCAGCCGCATCAAGCGCGAAGTGAGACAGTACTTCCGATATGTGATGCTATCGCACAAGTGGGAAGAGAACGAACCACTGTTCCAACAGGTCATGCACGTGGCAGTGTATGACCTGGATAAGTCTCCGACCCATGACAAGCTGAAAATGTTCTGCAAGATCGCTCAGGATGCCGGATTCAATTGGGCGTGGAGTGACACTTGCTGTATTAATAAGCAGGATCATTTCGTGCTCCAGGAGGCACTGGTCTCCATGTTCAAATGGTATCGTGGCTCGGCCTTGATGATTGTCTTCCTCCGAGGTGTTCGCTCTCCAGCGAAGCTTGGCGATCTCGTAAGGAGCATTTGGAACACTCGTGGCTGGACGCTCCAGGAATACATTGCCGCCAAGGTCATTCGCTTCTACACGGAGGATTGGGCCCCATATCTGGAACTGGAAACATTGAACCATAAAGAGTCTCCGGAGATCATCTCGGAGATGGAGGAAGCCACCGAGGTGTCCGCACAACAACTGATGTCACTCCGTCCGGGATTGAACAGCATTCGGGAGAAGCTGCGTCTAGCTTCGACCAGGGATACGACTCAGGAAGAAGATACTGCGTACTCGTTACTTGGCATCTTCTCAGTTGCTGGTATACCAACGATATATGGTGAAGGGGAGAGTGCATTGGGACGTCTCTTGACACACATTCTTGCCGTGTCCGGAGACGTGAGTGTCCTCGCATGGAGTGGGCCGTCCAACAGCTACAACAGTTGCTTGCCTGCTCGTATCGCCGTATACAGCCAGCCAGCAACGTCACACCTCCCGCCGCGCATCGAGGACGCCGAGATGGAAAGTATCGTCGCGACGTTGCGCGCTTCTTCACTCGATGTCGACTTGGCGCTGAGGTTATACGACCGCCTGAATGAGCTGTCCCCTCCTTGGTTCGCAGCGAGTCGGATGAAACTTCCGTGCATCGCCTTCAAACTCCCACCCCTTTCAACCTGTCGAACCACTCTAGGCCGTCATGTTTATCGCGTGGAAACGCCCACCTTTGGGATGGTGGAAATCAAGACAAGACAGGATCTCTCTCGGCTGAATTCTCTGTATCTCGTTCACCCCTGGCTGGATACTCTCCTTGATCGCGAAGATATACAGAGCATTGCAATCGCGGAGGATGACATCGCAGAGCCATCTTCACCAGGGACAGACGATGAAGACAACTCTGATGAAGAAGTCGAAATCGATTCCTCCTTGCTTCTTGAAGTCGGGTCGCCGTTGCCTCCTGCTCCTGCGACTATGGGACCGATGGACAGGGAGACGGGCGCGTTACAGCTCGTCGCTCGTCTTGGACAGAAATTTGGTGCACTGTTGTTTACGCTGGCATCGACGGGTCGACGTGCGGTGGAGTACAAGCGCGTCGCGGCTGACAGCATCATTATGGTGCGGATTCAGGAGGACGTACCATTGGACGAGGTTCTCGACAATGTACGCGTGCTAGATGTGTTGTAGTTTTGCTTGGTGTCTCGGACGGATAACCTGACATACATCGACCACACAAAAAACGTCACATCCGATGGACTTCATCCAGAGTTTCGTTTTCCGCGCGGGTCCTTGTACAGTACATGTTTGAGGGTTCTGTCATTGAATGTACATTCGTGGCTTTCTTCTTCCGCCAATCCAGCCAATATGTATGTGTACTTTTGTGAAAAGTGATACACAGCCCGGAAATAAAGGTTTCTGAATTACCTCTTGAATATCAGTCGCGTCATTAATTTTATTTCTTCGAGAGACTTTCCTGGAGAAACTTAGGCAGGAAAGACATGGATTACAACGCCAGAACGTGAGGGGAACCGCTGCCCAGAGGAACGGGAACTCTACGAAATGGAGTGGATGCTGGTTTGCATGTCAGCAGCTCGCGTTTGTGCTCATGCAACTCATGATCATGCGTGACACCAAACACGTCTCTATCCACGTTCCAAGTAAATCCTCACCGTGCACCCGTATAATCATTCCTTGCCGCAAACGTCAAATCAAATTAGTGCGCTAAAACACATCGAGCGCAAGTCTGAGGCCTACGTTGAGCTTTTCCAAGTACGTTTCGCATTCACATTCTTTGTTTCTTCGAGGTAGTATTTTCTCCTTCCCCCTTGACCCGTGTCACTGGCGGACAGCCTGAGGCAGATGCAAGCACTGCAGCACATCGCTCGACTGAGGCGACCGTTTAGTGTACTGTTGTTCACGCCGACTCGCCAAAATATAGTAGAATACAGGAGGGTTACTGCAGAGTGTTTGATTACTGTCCAGGTACAGGAGACTACGCAGGCGATATTGAACGGGCTGATAGACGACGCACGCATGCTGGACGTGATTTGATGGCTTTCATCGGTTACACGAGACTCACTCTACATGCCTCCTCTGTTTCGCATTCAGAATTTTTAGTCGCTGCCTTGATGGAAACTTGAGAACTTGAACTCTCATTGTTATCGTAGCTCTCAAGACTTCGTTTCGTTCCGTCGATTTCTCACACCCTTATCTCCGATTGTAAGCTAGTACTGTATCTTCGTACGTTTATTTTGTCAAGATGCTCTTTGATCGACTTTGGTCAATTGGAGTGTGTCGCTGACTGGGATGGGCTCGGTCGCCATCGCGTGCAGATTACCTCTGATTTGAAGCAAGCCATCGAATTCGGCCCCGTTCTGCGAGGGCTCAGTAAGAAAGGAGGGAAATCCCACTTCTGCTTCCAATTTGCATGCAGCCAAGGACAGCTTTACGTATACGTCTAAGCGTAGGGACGGGTACCATAAGGAGTGAGGGGTTAATACGCCACTTTATGTGTATCAGGGACATCCCGCCGATCTTGTCGGCATTGGTATTGGGTGCTACGAATGAGCAAGGTGTGCGGTCGGTGGAGGGTTGGATGTGGACAACTCGGAAGCGATTCCACATGAAGTGGTGGGAGAGCGCTGCACATCGATGAAAGCTTTCGTAGGGAGTTGAGACCAGGGTTGAACACTGGGTTCTATTGTGACAGATAAAGGCAAGGACCCGATGCGTAGTAGGGGAGAACAGAGATGAGGTAGAGAACCTAGTTTGGGGGAGTGGTGAATCTGAGGACGACCAGCATTCCACCAGGCTTGTTCTTCATGTCTGTAGGACCGCCTCGTCTGCGTTTGATCGGCTCTGACATTTTGAGGCATTCGTAATATTACCTTGCTTGCAAGGTCTCTCCGGTGAGGTTGATCGAACTCTCCTATCTCACAGAAACAACAGGACCAAACGACCGAAAACGTAGTACGTTAGTCATGCACCTGTCGCAGTCAACGCCATCATAAAAGGTGAAAGGGGAGGGGGAAACGGGTGTACCTGTCCTTCATGTCTTCATCACAGCGCGAGCTTGAAAACTGCGTTCTTTTTTTCTCATGTTCTAACTCTCAGCGCGAGCGGGAATTCCGGGTGGGTGGTGGGCTTCTTTCATTCATCATCAGTTCAACCTCTATGTACACCTGTCCTTATCTAATAATGAAAACAAAAATAAAAAGAACATTGTTCGTTCCTGCAAACAAGGTTTGTGCCGACCGCCAGTCGACACTCCCGAGTTAACGAGTGACCGACGACGGCGTGGCGAAAAAAAAACATGCGGACCGACCGGACCGCTACGTTAGGTTTCAAAGTCCGCTAATACTTACTATGATAGTAACCACCATGATACGCCTATAGTTTGCGCGCCCAGGATATGCTCAGCATTCTAAGCCAACTGCATGCGCAAATGAGGTACCCGTCTGCGGAAGAGAGAAGAAGAAGAAACTGTTTCGTTTGTTCTCGCGTTCAACTTCGAAGCATTCATACATTGCTTCTAAAATCCTATCCGCTATGGGCGGCGCAAGGCTGTCGTTCGCGTCACAGGGCGGGTATCATTATCATGCAGACGGTCCCCTCGCCAACCAGTGTCAAGTTCGTCTTGGCCACTTTGCAGTGCATTTGGAAAGAATTTCTCGAACGATGTCGCACTTGCGAGCACCTACCAAGCATAAGCGGAGACATTCATCGGCGGTCGAGGAGCAGTATTTACTGTTGTCTCAGACTCGTTGGTTGACGAAACCGGGGGTGCCCTTGCTGATAAGTTTCCCTGTTTCTGTTCACTTGTCGTTTCGATCTCACATACAGGCCCGCGTTGCTTGTGTCGTTGACGAGGTGCAGTGGGCAACATTTAGGTAGACGAACGATAACCAAGGATGCACATCAAAGAAGCAACTTGCGATGTGTGTGAGGGCATATTGCAGAATAGACGACTGTCCGCCTTCCTTTTGCTGTCCTCGGAGACCGATATCTTTATGAGAAGCACCAGGAACACGTGTGTGATGTGATCCGTGTTGGTAAGAGAAGATATGTATGTATGCTGATCCAGTGCAACTGTCAGCTCTGAAGGCATGTACATTGTGAGTACGGTGCCTTGATTCTATTACATTCCATTTGCCACTCATACAAGCACGTCGCCTGCTGTGGAGACATGCCTCTGATAATGCCGTGCGAAGGCGCGAAAGAACCCAAGTCCGTGAGAGCCTGTGGCACTAATTACCGTGGAGGTCAGACAAACCACAGTGCTGTATCTGGGACCTTGAGATGTCGGTGACTGCGCTTGTTATCAGGTTATCCCCAACTCCTCGAGATGGCGACGCTCGCGTAGTCCAACGACATCTGCTCAAAACTCGATAGTCTCTGCATCCTCGACAAAGAGCTTGTACTGCTACAGAACGCCAGTTCTTCATGGATGACGCACTTGTAACGGGTGGGTGTGTCTCCCACGATCATTGGTAATATACGCTGAATAGCCTCGTCATTATTCGCCGAGGAACACCGACCTCAGGCCGTCGTTGTTCTTCTGGGCGTAGTGACATGGCCGGATCTCTGCCTTGCTCTGTCAGAACGCGTTCTTGCCTGTACCTGTATCCATTACTTGCGACCAGGTAGTGGCATGTTGAGGCGCCTCACTCGCCGGTCATTTGACAATCCATTGAGTCACCAGCTGGTTAGCCGGCCGGACTTTGTCATTCATACAGGAACATTCGAAGGAAACTGGCTAGGCAAGTCGGGAGTGCGCATGATACCTCTCTTCACACTTTCGTCTGTGTGGTGGCGCAGAAACGTCAAACACCCCACGAGAACCGGCGCCACCCGCTCCCATAATCAAGCCCGAATCACAGAGAACGACGCGTGACACGTTCAAATCGATAGGGAGTCGGATCCGATACTGTTTGGAGTTTGGCGATATGGGGTACGCTTCCGTTCATCTCACACTTCATCTCCCTTGAAATTTCTTCGCTCTTCTTTCCCGTCGATCATCTGTTGCACCGCTACGCCATGCTTGGATGTTCCTCGATCGCTTACTCTTCTTCTTACTCATATCTGTCCGTCATGCCCGGATCAAGAGTTTTTGACGTTGCCCAATTTTGTGATTGAAGGGTTGACCCCTGTGCGATATGGTGGCGCGCTCCGATTTTTTATTCTTATCCTTTCGTGTGTGTTTTTTGGTGTGGGGCGGCACAAATAAGTTGTGCCTACTTCTTCCCTCTCCCTGGTTATCAGAAACAACACGAAATGGTGCGCACCAGAGCGACGACCCGCAACCTCCATCATGGACGCTCTCTCACGCAGATTCGACCACGATATGGTTTGATCCGAGAGTCGCTCTTGGGATCCGTCAATAGATGGTGATGACGGTGACGGTGGTGATGGTGATAATGATCCTGCGGGCACGGAATCGGGACAAGGCAACTTGGGGCAAGGGTTGTCCAAATGTGTATCCCCGAGTTATTCGGTTCAATGACATTTGGCATTGGCATTATCATGACATGTTGTGCGTGGTCCAATGCCCATGGTCCGTGGCAACCCGGGGGCTACTTACAATACTCCAACGATCCGTGCCACCCCGCGCACGGCGGATGACGGAGGTCCTCGAATCGGGACCCAAGCAAAGTAATAACAAGTAACGTTAGCCCGGCTAACCCAGCGTGTCGTCGGGTTCATTCGGAAGAAACAGGACCCTGGGGGCGCGGACACGTCACACACGTTCGACACTCGGAAAGACTCGTAGGCCGACATTGATTCCGGAGTTGGTATAGGATCTCCCGATTTGAGAAAGTACAAAAGAAAACGAGTTCAAGTATGTATGTATGTATGGCAACCCCTTGCCACCACTGCATGAAATTGGGGAAAGCGCATGCAAGTATAGTACAAAGCGCGGGTATCATGACACGAAGAAAGGTATCTGAAAATGATGAATGCCTAATGACCGTGTAGGTGTCCTTTGTCAACTCAGTATCGCGATATTAGGGATACATATCAAGTTCCTTAGTCCCTAGTTCCCAAAGAGGTAGGTTTCATATGATACGAATGGTTCTGCCGGATAAGGATGCGTGTGTACATTGTGACGCATCCATGGGCGTATCTAAAAGTCGTGTTGTCATGCGCGAGCCGATTGGCGGCGACACCCACGGATGCTATAATGTTTGGATGGTGAGCTATGACTGCGTTGAGGGACGCAAGGGCTGGCAGGAAACTTACCACAAAAAGATCGGGGAACATCCCGAACAAAACAGAGGAAGAAATGCCGTCTGCATGAGGCACCCGCTCACGCAAGCACGAGTCTCGGTGGCTCAAAGTTCCTGACAAACTCGAACTGGGGACCCGTCTCCGGACTGTGCGGGTATCGCTTGCACTTCTCGACGGTCTTCCAGAGGGCGGCGATAATCCGCAACGCCTCCTCCCCACTCTTGGCATATGCTGACTCGACGAGCCAGCAGCCGATGACCATGCCCGTCCGTCCGATCCCACCACGGCAGTGTACGGCACTCACCCGCCCTCTGCGTTCATTGTCCCTCAATACATCCAGGATCGTGAACATGAACTCCCTTGACTCGGGCAGGGACCGATCCTGGATCGGGAACTGGTGGTATTCGATGTCGGAGAGGGGGATGCCGTGTGCGTGTGCGAGGTCGGGGAGGTGAGGGGCGTATGGGGAGAGTTCACCGGATTCGGTGAGGTCAATGAAGGTGCGGACACCGGCGGAAAGGAGTTTGTCGAGTTTCTGGGTGGATGACTCGAATGGGGACCATGGGTATTCGCAAGCGAGGAGTTTGGGGGTTGCCCAATAGGAGTTGGGGATGGGACGTGGACAGTCTGTGTAGATGGGTGGAAGAGAAGAGCGACGCTGAGGTTGTAGTGGTTCGCAGAGTTGGATGGTGACAGTGGGGATGTCGAATGAGAAAGCCATCTCTTGTTCCGTTGGTGATTGCGGGGATGAGTTCAGAGGACAAGACGATATTTAAGTCCTTTCGATTACCGGAGCCACGTTTCCGCAAAATGGGTGTGCAGCATGGCTCAACGCCTGGAAGGAAGCGCTACACTGCCACATGAACTGCGCCAGGGCGTAGGTTCAATCCATTTTTCATTATCGCAGCATCGCTATGACTCAACGTGTTGCCTACATTTTCAACGTCGACCGTGGCGCTCGTTTCGCTTGGCCGAGTGGATTTTTCTCCCTCGCTGAGTGGGAGCTAGGCTGAGCCAGGCCATCAAAAACACCCGATCGATCATTGCGCCTTGGCCGTCGCGCAGCTGCAGTGCAAGCGGAAACGAATCTCGAGGCATCGGCGTTGGTCGGCAACGTACGGTCGTTTTGAAAAAGGTTGAGTTTGCTCCAACTCAGTGATTGAGCCACGTTGGATGAGCCCAATCTGGTCAGGTCTTACTTGCCCCGGGACTAATATAATGGTAAGACTTTTGGAATGTTCGGCCTTTACCCGTTCATGTCACATTCGGCCACCGATCAGATGGGGGACGTGGCACACAGTTGCTATTCTCTCTCCTGGTCTCGCACAGCTTTTTCCAATCCGGCACCTCCGGCCCTTGGTATTTCAAGCGTCTATCGGATGATCATCCATATCGAAAAGTATATTTGTGGCCCCAGCCTCGAGGCCAGTGAGCTCTCTCTCTCTCTCGTACCTCTCCGCGGCCCTTCTTCGCCGCCCACCCCACGATCACAATCCGAAGCAAAAATCACGGCTGCCTTCCTTTCAGATGGTCTCCTCAGAGCCGCCTTTTCCCCGCGCGTGGTGGAAATCCGCCATCGTCTACCAGATATACCCTGCCTCATTTTTTGATTCCAACGGCGATGGGATAGGTGACCTGAACGGCATTCATGCCAAGTTGGATTATCTCAGAGATCTCGGCGTGGACGTGGTTTGGCTCTCCCCCATTTACCGTTCGCCACAGGCGGATATGGGATACGACATGTACGTGTATCCGTTCGTTCGCCCCTCGTTACGCTAACAACATGCATCTCTCGGTTTTATTTTGCCCTGCTCGTCTCTCTTCGTGATTGGGGGCGTTATATCTTATCCTTATCCTTATCGCACACGCAGTTCGGATTATCGCGACATCGATCCGCGATATGGTACCCTTGCGGACTGGGATAAGTTGCTCCATGGTGTGCATGAACGTGGTATGAAGCTCATGTATGTGAAGCCCCCTCGTCTACGTGTCACATCGAGATCCTAATTCAAATCTAATTGATATGAATAATTCACCCTCCTCCGTTACCAATCCTTCCGCTGCGTCCCTTTTTTTGCACAGGATGGACCTCGTCGTCAACCACACGTCCGATGAGGTGAATAACTTCCGGTTCTATCCACCCTTGGGAACTTCGATGGTGAACTGATAAATCCTTTCCGGATTTGAATTTGGTTCGATAATAGCATGAATGGTTTCAACGGTCGAAGTCCTCCAAGGACGACCCCAAGCGTGATTGGTACATGTGGCGTCCCCCGAGATACGTCAATGGTCAACGCCTCCCGCCCAACAACTGGAAGTCTGTCTTTCAAGGTGGGTCCGTGAGAGGTTCGACCCGATCGGATGAATAATGCCGTCACTATCCTTGTCCTTGTCCTCACCTCGTCTTCTTCGGATCGGATCTTCCCCGGGGCGTCTATGGGTCATTACGCAACAAAACACGCAGGTTCGGCATGGGAATTCGACCCAGGGACAGAGGAATACTATCTCCACCTCTACGTCCAAAAACAACCTGATCTGAATTGGGAAAATCCAGTTGTCCGTGATGCAGTTTGGGACGTGATGCGATTCTGGATTGATAGGGGATGCGATGGATTCCGGGTGGGTGTTTTTTTGCTCGCTGATGTTGGTATCACGGGTCACAACCGAACATGGAAAATGATTCCCTGACATCTAGATGGACGTGATCAACATCATATCCAAGACAGAGGGCTTGCCAGATGCGCCAGTCGTAGATCACACTCAGTACTACCAGCCTGCAGACATGTATTTCGCCAACGGGTAAGCGAATCCACGCCGCATCGTGCCAGTGTCATTGGCACTGCGCGGTTTTCGCCCACGAAGAGAGTCGGTTTCTGAGTACACAACCTGCTAGTCCACACGTGCACGAATATATCCAACAGATGCACAAAGAGGTCTTGTCACGTACGTGTTTTTATCTCATCTAATCACCTGATTATTCATACAATGCTGTATGCTGTGCTTGTTTACGCCATCACGCTTTATGCTCCACTCCGTGTGGTCCCCGCAGGCCACGACCTGATCACGGTAGGCGAGACGCCATTTACACACGACGCCTCTGCGCTTGCGGCGTACGTCCTTCCGCGAAACAAGGAACTCAATATGGTCTTTAACTTTGAACTGATGGATTTGGATTCCCCGGAGGAGTCACCTCTCGTGAAGAAGGCGTGGCGGTTGACGGATCTCAAGGCGGTCGTGGGGCGGTGGCAAGGGTACAAGCGAGAAGAGGGGTTTTGGAATGCGTGAGTGGTGTTTCCTTCGTTGCTTTGCGTTGTCGGTCTTGTTCGGGTTCTCTGGCTTCTTCCTTGGGCTTGGGCACTGGTGTCGATGCTTGAGGTGGTGGCTCCAACCCCCGTGTTACATCGATCGATGGGACATGAGAGGGTCTGTTGGGCCACCGTCCCCTGTTCATCGTTCGTATTTGGTGCCCGTGTTCGTCTTCGAAGAGCTTCGACGGGCAAGGTCACTGCGAGGCAGCACAGCGAAAGAGCCCGTTCGCACGTCCGGCGTCATTCCCACCGTTCACTATTTGCTCTCCGTACCGGCGTGCGATGAGCTTCGACAAACAAGGTCTCTGCGAGGCGAACGCAGTGAATGAGTCCTTTGTGCACGTCTGTCATGGGATGGAGCTTGACTGGGCTGTGATTCAAATTCGCTGGCAAATTCGCCGGGGGGAGGGGAAGAATGAACCGTATATGTGAAACTGACCGCTTGTTTGTGTCGTGTCATGTGTCATGGTGTGGGTGTTCCTCATCGTGTATGCCGTCCGTCCTACACGTCGTCAAATCCTCCAGGGTCTTCATTGAAAACCATGACCATGCACGCGCCGTCTCTCGTTTCGGGAATGATTCGCCAGCGTGGCGATTGATCTCTGCCAAGATGTTGGCTGTCCTTGAGGTGACACAAACGGGAACGGTGTACGTGTATCAAGGACAGGAACTGGGGATGAAGAACTTTCCGAGGACATGGGGGATTGAGGAGTACAAGGATGTGGCGTCACAGAACTACTGGCAGATGTGAGTATGGCGTATGTGGGGAGGGGGGTCCAGGAGCGTGCTGCGTGTGCCATCATTTTCCCTCCCCCTCCCACCCCTCGCTTCCCCTCCGTTTTCTCTTCTCTTTCCCTTCCCTTTCTGACCCTGGATGTAGGATCAAGGGACAGAGACAGGCAAAGGAAGGGAAGGAGGAGGTCGATATGGAGGACGTGTTGGATGGTTTTCAGCAAAAAGCCCGAGATCACGCTCGTATCCCCATGCAGGCAAGTTCAAGTTCAATTCACCTTGGAGACGGAGGCGTAGCGTTCCTACGTCAATGGGGTAGTTCTGCGGCGGCGCCTCTTCATTCGTCCATGTCAAACTCTCCCACAACCCTCACTACGATTTCACATTTTCACCAGCATCACCCGTCACTCGTCACATTTCACATTTCACATTATCACTGTTCGCAATTTTCTCACGTCTTTCCCGGGTTCCCCCCTTCTCTTTCTTCTGTTCCATGTTCCATTTTTCGTTTCTATCCCCATCTTTGTGCCTGGATCATGCCTGACATTGCTGACAGTGGAATGCCACCCCAAATGCTGGGTTTACGACCGGTACGCCTTGGATGTGTGCCTACGAAGACGACGCTCGTGAGGGCTGGAATGCCGCCGACGAGTCCGAACCCCTCGTAAACGCCAAGGCCGTCGAATCAGAAAGCGTACTTACGTTTTGGAAACGGGCAATCAGCGTTCGAAAAGCGCACGACGTCCTGGTGCGTGTGATTACCGCACATTCACTCGTATGAAGGCTCCCGAGTCGAACTTGGGCCCACACGCACACACATGCACACAGATTTACGGCGATTTCGAGATGCGTCTCGAGTCGGACGAGCGGGTGTTTGCTTACGTCCGTACGTTGGGAAACGCACGTGCGTGGGTAGTACTCAATTTTTCGGCGGACGTTGTCGAAGTGTCTCTCGGGACGACGGAGGACGGGTTAGGTTTACCCCTCGGCGTTGATGCTGACCGCGGAGGCGATCCCGAGCTCGTATTGTGCAATTACGACGCAGCGTCTGGACTGCCAGGAGAGGAGACGGGGACCTCGACGTTGCGAGGATACGAGGCAAGAGTGTACATCAAGTCTTGATTCTTTTTCTTTTTGTTCTCTTTGATCCGTGATAGTGATATCCGAGCCGAGGCACAGTAGCCCTGGCATTATCACAAGTAGCCCCCCAAATTTGTTCCCTCTTTTCGGTTTCTTTCTTCCTTTTTCTTCCCAGGACCCACACGTTGGGTTTAGCGGTCGAGCTCCTTTGCAGGGTCTAGACTCGGCTAGGCCACGGTGAAAGAACAATGAATAAACTTCCAAATGGCGCTGAGCGCTGAAATGGAGATTGAGGGTACCGACACTGTTTGATGAATCGAACGGAGTGGGCAACGTGGTTCAGTTACACTCAATTGATTCTTCTATATGGATGCAGTACAACTCTTCTGATCATTGAGTGTAATAAAGTTGGGTGGGAGATTTTGTCAGGGTTATACAATACAATGTGTACTGCGTCCAGGCTATGTGGATCGGGCGAGGGGGAAGTCTATATCGGGTGAGTGGCGGTGATGCACATGTGTCGGGAGGGATTTCCTTAAAAGGTAAATTCTTAATTAGTAGAATTATTTATTGAGCTAAAATATTAATATTTATTGGCAGTGGCTAGGGAGTGGGGGATATCTTGCGTAAAATATGAGCTTATAACAAGTTTGCCGTGGCACTCGGGGCAACGCTTCCTCGCATTCGTTATCAGCTCACGTCTGCGGCGGATGAACATTGTGAGTTCTGCTTTCGTGCGCTTACATTCAGAGGTGTAGGCACGGGTGCTCCGAGGGTATCCCATGTCATCGACAAATACTAGGTCCACCGCCCACATAACAGTGGTTCTCGCCGTCCTTGAACCCACGGAATGACGGAGTCGCCTAGGCCTTCTTTTTTCTTTTTTTTTCGGGGTCAAAAAAACCGATCTAGAGGGAATGCTTGGCATTGGCAGGTATCGGCGCCCGCTCTTATTCACACAGACGGTCCGGAGACGTCGGTGCTGCGTGCATCGCAGGTCGACTCCTCGACCATCTAGGCGCGTGGCACGGAATCAAACGATACAAGCCAATAGCTTCCACAACACTAGCATCTTGAGGGTGGTTTCGACACTGCAATGGTCATTCAATGATCCCGTTCGTGTGGTGGTCGTTGTCAATCGCGCGCTATAGGTTTACAGCACACAAATATATTTGTTTTCCTTGTTTTGTCAACTATAAATACAGCACCCCATATCCGACACCGGAGATCAGCTTGAGCGATATCGCCGATGCGGCCACTAGTCGTGGAGATCTATGCCGTCAAGTTGACGGGTGCCGGTGCGTCTGAGGCATTCAACGACAGGTTAGTACCGGGCGCAACATAGGTCGGACCATGTCCACCACCGGTCGCCGAGGTGTTGGGCGCGAGATAAGGAACGTAGTATTGAGGGTTCAACGGTCCAGGATAGGATCCGGTGAGGTTGAGAAGAGGCAGATCTGATGCGCCGGTGAGGTCGTTGTTCTGGTAGCCAGTCTTATCCGCGACAAAATTGAAGACATCTGAAAAAAAAGAGATAAATCACCAGTCATGCCTGATGAATCCACGACACTCACTAGCCATCGTCTTGTTCGTGTCTTCGCGACCGAGGTTACCAAGGTCCCAGTTCGCTTCGACCGTCGAGAGACTGAAGAAACGTGAACACGCGAGAATAAAGTTATGGGGAAGTCTTACGTGGAGTAGTGGGTGTAGAACGTGTCATCGGTGGTGTTTCTCAGGTCTTTGGGCACAGCGCCACCGAGAAGAATAGCATACACTTGGTTGTTAATGGAATACGTCTCGTTCCTTGTGAGGTTTAACGGTCAGTCCCAGGGGACGCTGTGTATATCAATTTCCGCTCACTCGTCGAAAGTCAACAAGATCAACGTCTTAGGCGAGTTGAATTTCTTGTCGTTGAGCAAGGGAATGAGCCAGTACTGCAGCCATTGTGAAGCAAAGGCGACACCCGTGTCGTGACCATCGCTGGAATGCGACCGTCAGCAGAGTGTTCCAGATGGTACAAGAAAGTATGCACGAACTTTCTCATGTTAGGGGTGACGAACATCCATTGAGGGAGGGAGTTGTTTCCAACCTGGTAAAAGATCAGATATCGCCAACTGAATGTTTACGTGATTAAACTTACATCGACGGCAAAATCGTTGAAGTTCCTGATGCGCGCGGCACGCGTTGCGTTCAAGCCGACCGAGTCGTAAATGACGAGGGGGTTGTGCTTGCGCATGTAGTAGGTGTAGCCGTTAGGGTTCGTAAAGCTGTAACCACCGTAGCCATCAGTTGGCATGTTCTCTTGATATTCAGCCCAACTGATGCTCTTCTCATCCAAGAGGTCCACGATGGTGGACATATTGGTTGGGATATACTCCAAGACATCATTGTACAATCCCCAGAAACCACCTCCCGCAGCAGCGATATAGTTGGGCTCGCTCGTGTGGGTCAAGGCATAGTAACTTGTGAGAGTGATACCCTGTGTCGAGAGGTATTGGAAGGTCTCTTGGGCAGCCGCTGAGGCATAGTCGGTGTTTTCGAGCCAAATCTGGATGAAACGATCGAAAGAGGCACCGGGAACCATAGGTGTGTTGTGTATGGTTCCATTCGACGCGCCAACATAGAAAGATGACGTGTCAGTGGGGCTAATGGGCTGTCAGGTCAGTTGGTTGCCGAGAATGTCGAGATGGATTACGCACGCAGCAGCTGGAGATGTGAATGTGGACGCGACCGACTGAGCAGAGGCGGATTTGGCGAGTGCGCCAAGGACAAGAAGAGCTGGAACAGACATGCTCAAAGTCGCCAAGTGTTGTCACCACGAAAAGGATCAAAGGCGATGGGGCCCCTTGGCAGGATTCCATCGTGGTATTTATGCGGGCGACCCACAAGAGTATTTTTGCCCGACTCACAGATGAATGACTTGGTATTCTCTCTGCAGCCGATGCTTTCTGGTTTACAGCGGGTGCGATTGGGCGACATTCAAAGTGTTAGTCGACGATGAACTTGGCGCTTTGTCGCTGGCCGTTTCCCAAGATAGACCCTATAGCCAAAATCCCCATAGAAACTCTTGCTGGTGTTCTCATATGATCTTGACATGGCATTCCCGTTAAAGTCAAGTGTTCGCTAGAGCTGTCGTCCATGGGAGTACGATGTTGTGTCATCCAATCGAAGTACAACTTGCCGAGTTCATGTGGTTTAAGCACGAACGTGTCTTACGCGGACCTCGCGGTACCTGACGCTTTGGTTGCGTCCTGACATATGCTCCCTAATTTTGTTTGCCCTATATTTCCGCGGGGAACTAGACGCTAGGGACAACTGATCCGTACATCAAGCAGCACCCTCTATTCGGGAGCAGTCGCAGTTAGTTTGAGCGGAAAATACGACGTTGGCGGCACATGGTTGTTTACACCGGACCGTTGGCCCTTAGAAGACGAGAACCTACGTAATATGGACGGAGCTCCTTCGCCTGCTTGAAGGTTGCGCCGGACTTGTGCTGTTTGTGGAGACCATGCGAGAATTTAGCTGGAGTCGCAAAGAAGAGAGTTAAGTTTGAAGCTCGTTGCTGCTGCAAAGAATTATTCAGCCGATCACGTGTGACAAGAAGTGTTAAGAAAAGACTACCAACTATAAATCTGTGGGGCCGTAGCATGTGAATCAAGACTGTCTATGAGCCAAAACATTCTCTCGGTTCCGTGAGGATGTCTCCAAATACGAGACTGAGTCAAACTAGCAGGTTGGTAATGCCTGACAGTCCCGCAAACGAGCAGAGCGAGTCGACAGCTTGCGACTAGCGTTGATGACATCTTCCCGGTTCGGCAAAACCGGAATCTTCACAGCGTATCAGTGATAAGGTGCTATATGTGTGATCAACGTTCGTCAAGAGGCACGGACCTTACAGGAGTGGAGCCCGTCTCCTTGTATTGACGTGCAAGCACGAGCATAGCCTCGTAGCTAAATTAGGTTGGCTTTCATAAGGCAAGCACAATGTGCGAGGTCATGCAATGAGGCATGGGGCCAGCTCGCATGATGCTCACGTGCGCACATGAATGAATGAATGACTTTATTTGGCTAGCAATGCCTAGTAATAAGCTCAGGTGACAAGTCTAGCACGCGTCATAGCCAGTGTTCCCACGCAACGGTCCGATTTGAGGGGATCGATAGTATTGTCAACAGCCTCAAAGAATCACCTTTTATTACCGTCGTGTGAGCTTGTAACTGAGACCTTTGAGCGCGAGGTCCTCCAGATCTAAAAGAAAATCAACCAAGTGATTGTGTAGTTATTCAAGAAACGGCCAAATTTCTGCATTTGGGGTACAGTAGTAACTTGAAATCCTCATAATGCATATAGCATTTCGTATACTCCCGGCAACGTAGTATGTACTATGCATTATGAGCATTGCAACTGTACTATGTATGACAGTACAGAATAAACCACACAATAAACAATGACCAAAACAACTCTTGGGTATATATATGGCGCGCATCGTATGGACGACGACCATCTCAGAGGTCTTCAGCTGCGTACACGACGCGCATAACACCAATACATGCACATCCAGGTGTCACAGACACACGGAGTTTGGTAGAGTGAGGGAACAGCACAGAACAGAACAACATACACAGGACCAGCCTGAATCAATGACCGGCACGACAAATACGTGACGTCTAAAAGGATTTACAAGACCTTGCCTCCGATACTGGATAGTAGAAAGACCTGCGGAGGGAAAGAAGGAGGTAGAGCTTGCTACGAGCCCTCTTTGTTCTATCACGGGTTTAGTAATGAATGCGGTGGGCGCGGCGGTGACGACGGAATTGGGCAGAGGGTGTGCTGGTGCTGGGGGTAGTCGTGGGAGTGACAGCGGGGCTCGTAGGAGCGGAGTTAGATGGGGTGAGACTGCCAGTGGTAGAGCGGGGACGACAGCGCGGAGTCGTCGTGGGTGACGCCGATGCCGATGACGGGGACGAAGATGAATTCAGTAGGATCGCCGGTTTTGATGTCGGTGTCGACGTAGGCGTGGACAGAGGCGCGGACGGAGGTGCGGACAGAGGCGTGGACATGGGTGCGGATGTTGCCGGCTCGCTGGATGTGTGTGTCGGTATCGGCGTCGACGAAGGTGTCGTTGGTTCGGTCTCGCCGCACCCCATGTCAATGCCTGTATGCTTGGGCGTGGGTGTGCTGGTTGACGGGGTCGACGTCATCGACGGTGTAACCGGTGGCACAGATCCTGGAGTGGAAGACTGCGAATTAGGGATGCTCGACGGCGGCGGGAGAGAGCTCGGCGGCAGAGAATTTGACGGCGGTGGCAGAGAGCTAGTCGGCGGTAGCAGAGAGTTAGTCGGCAGGGAACTTGTCGTCGTCGGCAGAGAGCTCGTCGGCGAGGAAGGACTACCCGCAGTAGCACTAGCAGCCCCACCTTCCAATACAATCTGCGAGGCGTTCGCACAAAACGCGACTAACAAGTTGACCTATAAGGTATAGGGCGTTCATAACCCAATTCAGGTATACGACTGAAGTTCGGGACTCACGTTGTCGGTCTCACATTGGACCTGGGCAACGTAGTCGGTTGGCACGAAAAAGGCATCGCCCACGCAGGTTTCACTCGTGCCTTGTGTCGTCCGCCGTCGGTGAGTATTACACTAGATCTTGAAGGAAAAAAGAGATAACGTACATATCTTACCCTGACCATCGCAGCCATTGTAATATCTGTAAAGGATATGAACACATGAAAAACCTGTGAGCTGATCGGGTTCCAACGCACGAAAATGACGTTGTGACGCTATAATGATGGCTGTCCCCATCATAAACGCCCATTAGCAATTTAGACAGATGGGGAGGTGGTATGAGATGGTACTCACGGGGATATCAAGGAGAGATCCGTGCTCGAACCGCATCCCGCGCAGGTCGGGTTGACGAGTGTCGTCTCCAAAAGTGTACAGTTTTCGCCGTTGGTGTTACAATAACCTAATCGCGAGAGAACATCAGGTTTGAGAAGGGATGCTCACCTCGCTCAGGACACATGAGTATGGACTTACCTGTCTGAAGGTAGCTGAGGGAAGTATAAAAGAAAAGGGTCTCAGCAAATTTGCGGCGACACGAGCAATGTGCTTCGGATGTTCGACGTTGACTTACGCAATTCCAGAATAGGAACCGTCGCTTGTGTATGTGTTGCTAGTGAGGATATTGACACCATTTAGCATGAGCGCAGGCTGGGAATGGAGTAAGACATCGCCGACGGTGGCGAAAAGCAGCGGACATACCGATCCATAACCACATCTAATTATTACCAATATTGTTCGTTAGAAATTTGTCGACGACTTCGAGAATCGCGACCGTGACGCTTGATCACTCACTGGTTTACGAATTGGATAACATGCGACTCGGCATTGGCTCTTAGAGCCAGAAGGAAAGAGACGGCCGCTTGGGCCAGAAAACGAGAGGGGAACATCAAAAGAGAAGGTCGGTGTCAAAGAGCGATGTGGGATCGAGCACTAGTAGAGATGAGTGAGCAATAAGCGGGGCAAGGAATAACGAACCGTACCGAAAAACAGGGCCTTTATGAGTGACGCGCCACTGGCAGGATCGCCTGTTGAAAAGCACCAGAATTCTGCTCGTGTGCCTTGCCTTTTCCATCCCGCGTCCGTTCCTTGCGACGATGATTTGAATCTTTCCGTGATCAGCGCTGCTGTCTCGCAGGTAACGTACGTTGTATATTGCACTAGACTGTACTTGGTGGTCGTTTTCAGTCCGTAAGTCGTTTTGGCGAACGTGTCAATGTCCAAGAAGCTGCCTGTGCACCTCGATTCGCTTATTGAATCCCGTTGTTCGGCGACGGCCTACACGAAACACGCGCCTGCCACCACGAACCCGATTTGCCGTCCCGTCCCTCCTGTCGTCGTGAAACACGCTTCTCGACATCCTCGGAGCATGAGTCTTGATGGTAGTAGTATACTTCCCAGCCGGTGTCAAACAAGATGTCTTTGACCACTCTATTATTGTAGTAAAAATGACGTACCTATCCTATCTTTTCATAAAGATATCTATCAGGTTCCCAGGAAAAACCAAAAAGTCTACTTCTCTCATCATCGTTTCCCCTCCGCGGGATCGACCTGTGAGATTTAGAAGTAGCTACGACACACCCTCAAGCCTCGCGGATATCAAGCTATTTTCGAGTCTGAAGTTCCCATGATTTAATTAGTGACGGTGCACTTGTAATGCATTGCCCACTGGGGTACATTTTCGCTCCGAGAGACTTTGGTATCGGACAACAATCGATGATGACTGGATGAAGGGCTGGATCACGGCTCCTCGACGATCAAATAGAGCTCCGCAGAGATAATGGGTTAATAGTGAGTATATGGAGATCCTCACGTACTACGTAGTATATGGTTACGAGGCCCGTAGACAAAACCTGACCACATCCATGGACCATCAGTCCCTGGTTCCTTGTCATCGTAGTTGCAGAGGTTCGTCACATATTATTTGTACAACACATCCCGCTTGAATACCACACCGTAACCTCCATCTCATCGGACCTTCTAATACTTGAAACGTCACGCGTCAAGAGTGGCCAGCAACCTGACGTGCAGACAAACAGACAGACGCCGTGTCAGGTAGTGAGAAGTACGATTCACCATGGCCTCAAGATGAACGCTGCCATAATCGACTGTTATCGTTACCATGGACCCAACAACCGACACATTACAAATGTGTCTTCTTGGGAATGACATGATTCATTGACAAGGGGATCTCCCTGGCGACCCAGATACGGGGGAATGATCAGTGGTTATTTGAGATTACGAGGCGATCTTTATATGCCGATCGGTCTAGGTGATTCTGGACAAGTTGACAACGGAGCCCTGGGAATTTTGTAGTCTCTTTTGGTATGTGGAACTCTAGCGTCACCAGACTACAACCCCCTGACTACATTCAACCATCCAATGCCTTGTCGCCATCTTTCACTGATAGGCTTCCATCCGCGTTTCCTCCATCATCCTCGCTGAACCCCGCCACTGCCGCTATGGACCCCCCATCCGTCCACCCCCCACCGAACCCGTCCGTTCCTAAATCGCCTGCGCGGGAAATCTTGTCTGGATGCCGATCGCACCTGGAACCCGGTCGCTCATTTCCACAATTGGTCGTCATCTTTAAAAGCACAATGCGCTCTGTTTATTTCACCATCTAGAGGTTCACGGCCATACAGCAACGTGACCTTAGACGCGGTACACAAACAAGTGAGCAGACCGCTCAGTACTTTGATGTTCGACCTGGCACAAGAACGCGAGGTCAACGATCAATAGCCTCGTGACGTTCCCGGCCCCTCTGACTGTCCCACATCCACGGATAGTCAAGTGTTTATGCCAGTCATCGTTATTGCCAGCCCAGCTGAAACGGTGACCCAACCGTCCGTTCCGATCGCGTCTTCAAACCACCCACCTCCTTCCAATGAGAGTCGCGACATCGAGTCGAATAGTTCCTCGAGGATGAGAAGTCTTTTAATGGAGGTGCTTGATATGGTGTACTGTTTCATGACTGGCTTTACATATGTCCCCTCCAATTTCCTCTGATCATGTTTCGCTCTCCCGCCGGCTCAGTGATGCAGTGAGCTTTTCTGCATTATTCGTCTGGTGTGCTTTCCAGCTCCGCAACTCTGTACAAGTACGTTTGTCACCGATGTCTCCCGCCCAACCCGCTGAGCTCTTCCATAGCTTGCATCTATTTGGCAAGGCTCTTCAATGACCAGCATGACTATACCTTTCGCATCGCCGACCGACAAGCGCTCTGTTCCATCCTCCCTTCCATCGTCGGCGCATTCGTCGGAGGTGTCGGTGATAAGGTTGGGTGCAAGACCCACGTGCGCTTGGTACATCCATCCAAACCCTCTTCACCATGAGCGCTGCAACGGTAACCTGGAAGAGTAACTCTGGCGGCGTAGTAGATTCGCGTGGTGACCCAACTTGGACCAACGCCCTCTCGTTCGTCGCCCTCGGGTTCATCAGCACCAGCATCGGTTTCCAAGGCATTATGGGCAAATGTCTCGATACCCAATTCGTAATAACTGGTATGTGGTCTATGCGGGTTTGTGCCCGCTTCACAACTAACTCTACTTTGTGCAGTCTTCTTCACCACGACCGGGCACGACCTCATGATGATATGCACAGGACGAGCTGCTCAAGAGAAGGCCGATGCGGATGGGCATAGAGCCGGAGCAAGCAATCTGGGCACTGAGGCCACAGACGAGAAAGCTCCTATCGAGGATTCTGTTGCGACGAAGAGCCGAAGCGAAGGTGGCGATACTAACGTCGTCCACACGATCGCAATGCCCAAGGATACTTGCGAGACGGACCTAGTCGAAAAACACACAAATTGAGTGACCCCGAGAGCATGTCGCTCGAGGGGGAGCAGAGTGGATCGAACTACGAGCTCACCACGGATGGTAGCGACAGACGATAAGAGCACCTGGCAGCGGTGTAGACGATGATGCTGACAAGTAGAAGGACAGCGCGGCCGCACGGAGCGCATTACACGACAACTACTAACTTAGGGGTCCGGGACGGTCGAGAGACCCCGCCGAAACGACGGAAGGCGACGCACGTCGTCCAGACGGGCTCACAGAGTCGCCCAACCAGCCCGAGGGTACGAGGGCGAGGGATGGCGAGTCGAGGGTCCAGGTGACGGGATTGAGAGGGCGTGCAGAGGCGATAAGCGAGGGTGACGAAGTATGTCGACCAGGGAAGCACACAGAACCCCCAGACAAGGTGCAGACCATGCGTATGCGAGACAAGGGGCCGCAAGGAGATCGGACGAGTGCGCCGAGATGCGTAGAGTAAGGGGCAGGATGACGACGTCAAGATACATCGATCGAGAGGAAGAGAGGTAGTGCGATGGCACAAATGCGATCGACGAAGAGAACTAAAGAAGATGGTCGGCGCACCTCAATGAGCCTCACGGACATACCTCAAGCACCCCAAGAAGCACTCGAAGCACCTGACAAGCTAGCGCGACGACAGGAAGAATCTTCGAGGGGGAATGGGATGAGTATGCGAGCCGCGATGTCGCACCTACTAGAGGCAACACAGATGCATCGGGAGTATCCAAGGGCGACGACTTGCTTGATTGTACCTTGTGGACACGACGAAGAGCCGGTCATTTGACCAAAGTAGACCCACGTTGCCGTAGGCATGGGGATACCGACGCTGTATACGACGATTAAGTATAAGGTTTCCCAGTGCTTCGTTATGTGGAATCTAGGCACGCATTTGTCGGCGAGGTAAAGACTCTTCATTTCCAACTTGGGACTCGTACAATCGCATGTGTCGGATAGGGAGGGAGTGCGTCGATGTCTTGTGTGTCTTGCAAATTGATATCTTGCGTACTCATCATACGGTAAGAATTCATGCACACAGTGATCGACAATTCTGCAAACCAACAGGGACGATAACTAACACGAAAACCTGCAAAATCCTTCCACTACAGCGTATAGTAAAGCTTCGTAATCTGGCGGTTCAGGTGGATGGGTCTAGCTCGGTTCGAAGACCACGCATCATACCCAGTGTTCCCACGCAATGGTTTGATTTGAAGGGATCGATAAATAGTATTCATTGTCAGCAGCTTCAAAGCATCACCTTTTATTGCCGTCATGTAAGCTTGTAGTTGAGACCTTTTGGCACAAGGTGCTCCAGATCTGAAGAAATGGCCAAAATTCTGCATTTCGGGTTCTATGACGGTACAAAACAAACCACGCAACAAACAACAACCAAAACAACTCTTGGGTATACAGTATGGCGCGCGTCGTATAGACAACAACCATCTCAGAGGTCTCCAGCTACGTACGCGACACGCATAATGCCAAAACATGCACATCCACGTGTCACAGACACACGGAGTTTGGTAGAATGAAGGAACCTAAAAAGAGAAGAACAACACACAAAAACACAAAAACAGGACAGAAAACCGACACAATAACGACGAAGTAAAAAAAATGCTGGACCTGCCTGAATCAACGACCGGCACGACAGACAAGTGGTGTCTAAAGGCAGTTACAAGACCTTGCCTCCGGATAGTAGAAAGACCTGCGGAGGGAAAGAGGGAGGTAGAGCTTTGCTACGCCCTCTTTGTTCTATCACCGTTTTAGTAACGAATGCGGTTGGCACGGCGGTGACGACGGTATTGGGCAGAGGGTGTGCTGGTGCTGGGGGTAGTCGAAGGGGTGAAAGTGGGAGCCAAAGTGGGGGTAGTCGCGGGGGTGATAGCGGGGCTCGTAGGAGCGGAGTTAGATGGGGCGAAACTACCAGTGGTAGGGCGGGGACTACAGCTCGGAGTCGTCGCAGGCGACGCCGATACTGATGCCGGAGGCGGAGACGAATTCACTGGGATGGTCGGTGTTACTGTCGGCGTCGAAGTAGGCGTGGACGTAGGTGCGGATGTCGCCGGCTCACTGGGGGTGTATGTCAATATCGGCGTCGAAGTAGGCGTGGACGTAGGCGAGGACATAGGTGCGGATGTCGCCGGCTCGCTGGGGGTGTATGTCAGTATCGGCGTCGAAGTAGGCGTGGACGTAGGCGAGGACATGGGTGCGGATGTCGCCGGCTCGCTGGGGGTGTATGTCGGTATCGGCGTCGACGAAGGTGTCGTCGGTTCGGTCTCGCCGCACCCTGTGTCAATGCTTGTCGGCGTGGTCGTGGGCGTGCTGGTCAAAGGGGTCGACACCAACGACGGTGTTACCGGTGGCACAGATCCTGGAGCAGAAGACTGGGGGCTAGGGATGCTCGACGGCGGCGGCAGTGAGCTCGGTGGCAGAGAACTTGACGGCGTTGGCAGAGAGCTAGTTGGCAGATAACTCGTCGGCAGGGAACTTGTCGTCGTTGGTAGAGAGCTCATCGGCAGGGAAGGACTACTCGCAGCAACATTACTAGTCCCACCTCCCAACACGATCTGCGAGGCGTTCCCGCAAAACGCGACTAACAAGTTGACCTATGAGGTAAAGGGCGTTCATAACTCAAATCAAGTATACGGCTGAAGTTCGGGACTCACGTTGTTGGTCTGACACTCGACCTGGACATAGTTGTCGTTTGGCCCGAAAAAGGCATCACCCACGCAGGTTTCACTCGTGCCTTGTGTTGTTCGTCGTCGGTGAGTATGACACTAGGTCTTGAAGGAAAAGAGAGATAACGTACATATCTTACCCTGACCATCGCAGCCAGTATAATATCTGTAAAGGATATGAACACATGAAAAACCTGGGAGCTAATCGGGTTCCAACGCACGAAAATGACGTTGTGACGCTATAATAATGGCTATCCCGATCACAAACACCCATCAGCAACTTAGACAGATGGGGAGGGGGTGTGAGATGGTACTCACGGGGATATCAAGGAGAGATCCGTGCTCGAACCGCATCCCGCGCAGGTCGGGTTGATGAGTGTCGTCTCCAAAAGTGTACAGTTTTCGCCGTTGGTGTTACAATAACCTAATCGCGAGAGAACATCAGGTTTGAGAAGGGATGCTCGCCTCGCTCAGGACACGTGAGTATGGACTTACCCGTCTGAAGGTAGCTGAGGAAAGTATAAAAGAAAAAGGTCTCAGCGGATTTGCGGCGACACGAGCAATGTGCTTCGGATATTCGATGTTGACTTACGCAATTCCAGAATAGGGTCCGTTGCTCGTGTATGTATTGCCACTGAGGATATTGACACCGTTTTGCATGAGCGCAGGCTGGGAATGGGGTTAGACATCGTTGACGGTGGCGAAAAGCAGCGGACATACCGATCCATAACCACATCTAATCATTGCCAATATTGTTCGTTAGAAATTTGTCGACGACTTCGAGAATCGCGACGCTTGATCACTCACTGGTTTACGAATTGGATAATATGCGACTCGGCATTGGCTTTTAGAACCAGAAGGAGAGGGACGGCCGCTTGGGCCAGAAAACGAGAGGGGAACATCAGAAGAGAAGGACAACGTCAAAGAACGATGTAGAGCCGAGCACTGGTAGAGATGAGTGGGTAATAAGCGGGGCAAAGAACAACGAACCCGCCGAAAAGCAGGGCCTTTATGAGTGAGGAGAGGCATCGCCCATTGAAAAGGTCCGCCAATGAACAAAAACGACTAATGACGACCGGAACTTTGCTGGTATCGCGTGCCTTGCCTTTCCCAGCCTGGCCGTTTCATTCATTTCTCTCGGACCCTTGCCCGGTTGTCATTCCCGCGTCCGTTCCTTGCGACGGTGATTTGAACCTTTCTGTAATCAGCGCGCTGCTGTCTCGCAGGTAACGTACATCGTATATTGCGCTAGACTGTACTCGGTGGTCGTTTTCGGTCCATAGGTCATTTTGGGGAACGTGTAAATGTTGAAGAAGCTGCCTGCGCACTTCGATTCGTTTATTCCCGTTGTTTGCGGCCTACACGAAACACGCGCCCGTCACCACGAACCTGATCTGCCGTCCCATTCCCTCCTGGGTCGTCGTGAAACACGCTTCTCGACACCCTCCGCCCATGAGTCTTTGACAACACGGGGTTTACAATATCTAGGATCAATGTAAATGCTGCTCTAAATGCGAATCACCAGCATAAAATATATCTTATAGTTTATGCAAGGACGGAATTCAATATTTGATTGAAGCTCTGAACGCGTGTGAAATCTTTAGGTATTTGCGAGCATGAGTTTGTGTTCCGAATAGGATTTACTTGAAAATTTGACACGTAGAGAACTCGGGCGAAAACTTCAGGAAAGGACGAACAAAAAAAGGACAGGTTCTATACTTGAAGATAAGTTCAACTGTTAGCAGCACACAATGAGAATAACAAATTTTTATTACCTTGGTCGACAAGGTTTTCTTTCCGGACGCATAATCGTGGGAACCAACTCACCACGGAAACTCTTTCCCTTTTTGGGTGATGGCTTCGTGTTGTAGGCATTCAATAGATACAAACATAGTCAAGCAAGGTTTTCGAATGGCAGTCTACATTTCCAAGTCCAGAATGCGCCGAAAATAATCACCCCACCTCGACTGTGATTGGTGTTTATCTCATCTTTTCTTAATTAAAAATATCTATCGATGCTACTCAACGAGTTCCCAGGAGAAAAAAAAAGTCAGCTTCTTTCGTCATCATTTCCCCTCCAGGATCGACCAACTGTGAGATTCATAAGTAATCGCAGATACGTATTTTCGAGTCTGAAGTTCTCATGTCTAGTAACGGTGCACTTGTGATACATTTTTGCTCAGAGGAACTTAGGTATCGGACAACAATCGATTATGTCGGCAAGGGGGCGGCTGGATCGGTGTCACGGCTCCTCGACGATTAAGCGGAGCCCACAGAGCATAGGCTAACAGTGAGTGTATGGTGATCCTCACGTAGCATATAGTTCCGAAGCCGGTAGACGAAATCTGTTCACGTCCACGGATCATCAGTTCTTAGTTCCTTGTCAGTTGTCACCGCAGTTGAAAAGGTACGTCATATTTTGCTTGTACACCGCAGGGCCCACCCTGCTTGAAAGCCACACCGTAACCTTCACATCACCGGACCTTCTAATACTTGAAACATGACGCATCAAGAGTGGCCAGAAGCCTACGTGCAGACAAACAGACACCGCGTCAGGTACTTATGGTCTCGAGAGAACGGGGATGAACGCTGCCATAACCGATTGATATCGTTGCCATGAACCCAACAACTGACGCATTGCAAATGGTCACTTCTGAGAACAACATAACAATGAGATCTCCCTGGCGACCCAAATACGGGTGCTATGCGGGGAATGATCGGTGCTTCCGATAAGTACCTGGTTGATGTTGAATCGATGACACTGGAATTGACATCATATTCGATTATGGCTGGACAGGATTTGAATGCCAAACCACAAAAGGGAAACGTCTGTCAACGACCAACCCCTCGGAACTTCCCATCCATCCCGCGATAACAATGATCAAAGAGTCAGGGTTGGTATAAGTGAAACGAGTAACCCGAACAGTGAGCGCGACACAACGAGATAACATTATGGAATGTACAGTCAACTCCGTTATAACACATACCCCCTCGGGATAGACCCAGGGGTATGTGCATTGTGTCATGAGAGAATACGGGTTGTTGCGGAGGTCAAAAGCCCTGAAAACTGCTCTGAGGAATCCAAAATCCTGTGTTACAAAGGAGTATATGTTATATGAAAGTCGACTGTACATCCACAATGATGATGGGCGATGAGATGCTCCAACACATAGTCCAGGTCAGGTCATAACAAGAAAGTGGGGGGAGATCTTTGAAGACAAAGAAAAGGTAGAGAGACACAGAAAAAGGTAGGTAGGGGTAGGGGTACGTCATCTTGTGCATACGTAAAGGATATTCGGGGAACCAATGGAGGTAGGTAGGAGTCGCCCCTTGCAATTGAATTCAAAACGAATCCGTCGGAAGCCCAATGTCACGGCAGTCGATGTCCTCTTCCCCTTCCTCGTCCCGGCCTGCGTCCTCGATATCTAGAAAGATGCGGAGACGAGGCGGAAACGAATACGACGAAAGCGCGAGGGCTGCTGCTGCAGGATCAATGTCCTTGAGGGTCAACACCTGAAGACGGTCACACGCATGAAGGGCCGAGCATATAGCCAAAAGGGGCGTAGCGTCAACACGGTCCAGACGGAGCGACGTCACAGCGCCCAAGTGACCAAAGAGATTATGGATCGAAGTGTTATCTGCATGAACACTCCGCAGCGACAGCTCACGAAGAGATGACAACGGAACACACAACGATATCCGTTCCGTTCCGTTCATCTCCACGAGGTAATGGAACAGTCGCGAACAGTCCTGACGCTCACAGAGCTGGATCCCGAACGCGACGTCTTCAATAGAAAGGACTCGGAGGTTCGCAAAGGCGAACAACGACAGGAGGTTAATGCCGTATGCCACGTCGACGAACCCGAACTCGAATTCCTCCAACTGGGGTAGATCGATCATCTGCAGATCCTCGGTTCCGCGTTCATCTTCCAGTGTGCGATCCATCCGAGGACCCCATCCGAGGATGACAAGGCGCTCGAGCCCAGCGTTTGCGCACAGAATGCGTCGAAATTCCGGGAGAGTTGGCATGACGTCCTGAGGATGGTATCTGAGCTCCAACGCTCGGAGGCCCGTGAGGCCAGACCGCGTCCAATCGACGTGGACGCCTGAAAGTGATACGTGACGGAGATGACAGAGACTGGCGCCGCCCTGGAACCAGGCGACTGGAAGGCCCAGGTTCGCCGGACGGAACACCTCGCCCTCCGCAACAAAGTACTCGTTGCATCTTGCGAGCCGAATGGTTTGCAGGAGAGGCGCCGAGTCAATGACCCCAGTGGATAGGAGGAACGTAAAGATGGGAGCCCATGTATCCGTAAGGAGTTCGATGGACCGCCAGCGCGGTGCCTGTGGCACGAGGAAGCGCATGATGTCATCCATGGCCTTGCAGCCAAAGATATGGGACGCTTCATCCCAGTTCCAGGAAGGATCGCGAAAGTCCATGTAGATATCGAGGGGGCGGTTGCGGGAACGGATCATCCAAGCGCTCGTGCGCGTGAGTTGACTCTTGGTGAGAGGGAGTGAAAGAAAGATAGAAGTCCACAAGGAAGGCATCGAAAGAGAGATCTGCCTCCATTGTCTACATACGTGAGAGATCGCAATCAACTGAGAGACGGGGTCGGGAGATGAATGGGATGCAAAACAAAATATGCCTGAAACGACTTCGATTGGCATTGACCGAGCGGGGGATGTGTAATTTCCGGTGTGCAAAGAACGCAACAAAGTTCCATCGACGGGCAATGAGCGGATGTCCTTGCTTTGTGAGATAGGAACGCCTCGCATTGATAGCATCTGAGAGAAAATCACGGCACGTCAATGAATCTATATCCGTGTGTCAATGAGGAGGCAATACTACCGAGAACTGGAGCAGTCGAGATTGAGCTTGAAGTCGTTGAATGCACCAAGAATAAAAACGTGAAAACAGGTTTTATATAGCACAAAACTTTTCGAAGGACGCCCACACCATCAGTTGCCGAATAATATGTTTGTCATCGCAAAGGAGGGTGGACCAACAAACGCCTCGAGGAACATTCAGGATCATCCGCCTCGTGTGCTACACGTGGCAGGGCAACTGGTTTCAGTGTGGATTGATGGATTGAACTGCCAGGCGAACGGTACTGATTGGACCAGCACCTGTACCGTAATCTATGAAATGTTGTCACCCTAACCCTGCCTTGAGGAAGCGGCGGAGGGCCGCACCATCAGCGGATCATACGAGTGAGATCGGAAGGCTTACACGACCTTGTCCCTGTTTTGGACGATGGTGGGCACCATTCTACACACCACCATAAAGTATCACGATAAGGGAGGAACGACCAGGTATACCATTTGAAATATTATGAAACCTATCGAAGGATACAGTCGGATAGTCGTGGACCTATAGGACGCAACACGGAGCGCCAATGTATTTGTCTGACAGCGTGTTCTACAATGACGACATTCAAACGAATACAGAGACACTCCGACTAGCGGCCTAGAAGACAAAAATACGAGCCAATCAATAGACGTCGCACAGCTTGGGGGTATACAGTACCTCCCGTTCTTGGGTATATAAATCTTTGAATGAGTGAACTAATCCGAGACAATGGGGTAACCCACATGCGATGCTGGCAGCAGTTTTTTACATAGGTCGTGGTAGGACAACATGCCCATATTCGCTGGAGTTACATATACTGTATCCCTAGTAGACTGACCAAGTACCAAGTTAGAGAGCGGATACGTGCATTCATTTGTACTCCTCTGACCAAGTGGTACGAAGAACTTACGGCTTTGCTTGATTTCCGCAGTGCTAGCAGTGTAGTAACAGCCTGGAAGTACTCTGTAATTGCTTTAGTCGGAGTGTGGCTGAGCGGAGGGTAGTCACTCAAGTACTCACGCTTCAATCCAAACCTGAAGCGAAACCATCATCATCATCACTTTGCCATGTCCGAGTACTCGTCACACGAGCATTCTAACTCTCATTCTGAACGGCATTATAGACACAGGGGTGAGGGCCATTTTTCCATCTGTACATTCCCGCAACTCACCTCGAGTCACTCCTGGTCGCCCCAACGTCTAATTGAATATGGATGGTCATTTTGGGCGGCTCGCTACCTAAATCAAAAACGCAAAAACGCAACATCCATGAAATTGACGTGATCAGTACGGGTCAGGGGAGACAGTAGGTCCCGCTCGCCTGAGCGCAGCAGCCATCAGCGTGGAAGAGACGAGGATGGATACAGGCGCCGGGACCGCAAGCGTTCCAGGTCGCGCAGTCCCCACCGCTCTCACAAACACAGTGAGGGCCGAAAAAAGGTCAGTCAAACGCCCATGCATTGGTATCTGTTACTAGAGTCGTGCTCAGGAGCGGGACCATCACCGTGGGCGCGAGGAATCAGTAGTGCCAAGTCGTAGCAGAGGTCGCAGTGTTGTACGTCTTATGAAATTCTGAAGGGCATCAGATAGCTGACCCCAAAAGGTGTACGTATGACATGGCCACCTTGCAGACCCCCAGAGGCCGTCGCAGTGGCAGTCCTTCCTCGTCGGGATCATCTACTTCGACCGATTCCCAGCGCCCTGCGAAGCGCCATCGTCACATGTCGAGGTCACGATCGCGCTCATATGAACGAAGTCGTACTCGCCACCATTCACGATCGCGCTCGCGCAGCCGTGAGAGGGAGCAGTACAAGTCAAAACACAGGGAAAAAGATCGTGATAGGAAAAAGCGACACAGAGACAAAGAGAAGAAGAGGGACAAGGATGAGAAACGTAGCGTCTTGACAGGCAAAAAGGTGTCGTTTTCATGATTAAAGGACTTTGATTGTTAGAATTAATCGTCTTGCCAGATCAAACTGAAAGTCCACAAGGATTCGAGGGACTTGGAGATGGATGCAAACAGAGAGGACCTTCTGCAATTCCTGAACTCTACATTTGAGTAATTATCCGTCACTTGTACGGGGCACATACACTGGTTTCCACTCATTATCTATCTATCCTTCTATACGGACACTTGAGAATACTATTAATCCCGACGAGACCTTTCCTTTCTTGCTGTTACTAACTCTTTTCACCATTCAGAGCCACAAACCAAACTCCGTGTGCTTCTGGTCTTACCTGTCTTCCATTATCAAGAAGCCTTGGGGCTGCCTCGGTTCAAACGTGCCCCAAGCCATCATCCAAGGCATGGTCCCATCTCGTAAAGCCGTGTTCAATCCTACGGCCTCTAGCCACTTCCCTTTGGTGTTAATTACATAGCTGGTCAGATCCTGGAAAGCGTTGTGCTCAACTTCGGTTCTCGTCGTTGAGCTATATATCGGTGCCTTCTATAGTGCTTTGAGTGCTTTCATCACAACTACTTACCATCGCTACAAGGAAGGGTACTTGTTCGATTACATTCCTTAATCCGAACACTTCACAACGACTCTCAGTCTTTAACCGGCATGTCCAACAACTCCACGGCGCTATGCGGACGATGGGAGTCGCCCATCACCACTGACACTACCAGGTCGACTGTATACTATTCTTGGCCAAGCATTCTCGGGGAAAACCCCTTTGTATCGTTGGCGTTCATGTTGGTCTATCTGTGTTGGAGCCCGAGGCTCTGAGCTGCACTAGGATATTTTGCACTAGCCGACGTCAATCTTCCGACTTGATTTCTGCTAGTGAGCGCCTCGCGACCACCAGTGTGGGGCATTCACGATATTAGAGACTGCAAGACAGTGCCTTCGATCCTAGCTGCTGCCCCCTACGCCCACATCGATGAAAAACATCCAGGGTGGCTCTGTTGGCGGGTACAGGTATACGTTCCCCTCGTTGACAATCGCCTATCAAAACTGGCCACCTCTGCCTATGGGGGCACCCCCGGTCTCACTCTTATCGCTTAGATTACGGAAAGGTTCGAGCTGCAGTACATGTACAAGCTCAAATTCGGCAGTTTGCCGCAAACTGATTTCGTAATTGTATGATCCAGAGACGGGAATGTCAGTTATGTCGTTGCTAGTACAGTTGACCTTTGGTATGGAAGGTATGACGAGTAGAACTGATGGGACTTTATGTCGTGTCACTTTTCTTTTGTGCGTCGATGGCTTGCAAGGTGAAGAGGACGTCGTTGTTCCACCCACCCAGGCTCACCAGTTCCTGGAGAGGATTGCGAAGAAGGTACCAGAAGAGAATGTCGAATCAAAGTTTTATCCTAGTAAGGGTCATCACTATCACCACGATCAAGAGTCCACCATAGCGGAGGAACCCAGAGACCTCGTGTTTGTATCTCAGGTAGTAAAGGCGTATAATGTCCTAGGCAAAACTTTAGAGTGCATCCAGGATTCCTGAGGTTCGCTTGGTGATCAAGACCACTCGCGTTGTCTGTTTCAGGTGTTCAAAGAATAAGTAGTGGCTTGTGTTATTGGGACGTGCACACCAGCTGGTTCACGGCACGACAGAATTGGCCGGCTCACCAAGCGAACGTGCACTGTATCCGCTCCATATTACTTAGCACGGAAGCTCTGATTCGACTCTTCCGAAAGTTAGATGAGCTTTCGTTTCCCGCCAGGGAGAAGTCCCTGTTTCTGACTAAAACATTGAAGTCCCAACTTAATTTGGCAGAGTTCGGTAGAGTTGGGGGACCAGCAACTTCACAACTGGTGACTTGTGGAGTGCAAAAACGGAAGGTATGACTGTCACATGTTTTTATATTCCCCAGCACCTCTACCATCTAGGAATTCCAGGGAGGGTAAAATTATTTGTTTGCCTAGCTTTTTCGGAGACCAAAGAGATGGTCGTAGGGTATCATATGTCATCGGAGATCCGATCAGTGACGAGCACATGTAAGTTCTGAAAGGCAATGACTTTGACTGGGAACTACGACAAATACAGCCGTTTCTAATGTGAAAACAGGAACTCGAACATGATCTGATCCACGTGCGGCCAGTGAGAAGTTCTGCATGCTGTGCCAGCATCGTGAGTACATTCCCACTGTGAGTCTAGTAGCGGCGAGCGCGACCCTCATTCCTCCACTCCATAGATCATCCGGAACGATGGGTATTCGATCGTGGTACATTGACGTGTCTCTTGGCGAATCATGCGTGCATGAGTATCCATATCCATACACTGTCGATACCCCGTCACGGGGCCTGTGCACGTAAAACCTGTTGCGTGCGAACACCTAGATTGCTGTATGCACATTGCCCTAGTACGCCTGAATACAGGTAACAAGGCTCTGTTGTGTGACTGGTTCAAGACCTTTTTGGCTGTGCCAACCGAAGAAGTGGTACAGCACGCCGCGCCTGACAGCATCTCTGTGACAGCCACGCAAGGCCAGTGCGCGTCCATAGTTTGTAGTATGAGGCAATCCGGCATTTAACCCAATAACCACTCTGTATTTAACTGTCTCATAAAGCGACACCCCAGCAATGTCTCCTGCGTGGCTCAATAAGCTGTAGGAAACTAGTTTCTCCCTCGGAATGATATCGATCTTGCTGACACGGGGTTGATCAGGTTGCACAAACCGCAAGCTATTTTAGCCTCTACAAGTAAATCATCCCTATCCTCGATAATATCGGCATCGGGCGAGCAGTTGAGTGGCTTTGGGACTCCCATTCAGTCATCGAAGGTGTCGTTGACACTCGATATCTGACAGATCCATGACAATCGAGTCAGAAACCAGGTCAGTTGACCCCCCCCCTACATATGTGCGCATCCCGAGATGACATATAACTGTGGACAGTAATACCCGTCTCGAGGTATCAACGGCACCACGCATATTCGCTCTCGTGGTTGCGATTGACATT